>JAJONQ010042101.1:0-45198 GCA_036250385.1 Solanum microdontum
CCCCCCCCCCCCCCCCCCCCCCCCCCCCCCCCCCCCCCCCCCCCCCCCCCCCCCCCCCCCCCCCCCCCCCCCCCCCCCCCACTTATGCATTTTCCCTAAAAGAAATAACTAAAATAAATCAAAGAGAAAAGAGATATGAAAGAGACATTTTTACACACCTTTTGATTGATGAATATAGATGGAGAGTAATGTTATAAGTTTAGAATAATAAGAAGTCTATTTATATAGTAGAAAATAAGTTGACTTAACATGTTATAAACATATAGAATCTGAACACAAGACAAGAATTGTGATCTGTTTTGTTTTCTTTCTGGATTTAGATATATGATTTGCTATTTGTTTATTGTCTATGGAAAGTGAATCATATGTTAAATTTCATAAATGGAAAAATAACTATGACTTTTTTCTGTCAAAGTCACATAATTATGTTTTTAAATAGAAAAATCATAAAATTTTCTATCCTACTATGATTACCTAACACATGACAACAACTTTATTAATTATCCCAAGTCATTCCTTGAATTAACTTATTTCTTTAATTAGTGAACTTACCGTTAAAACTATGATAAGAAACTCCATGTCAAGTTTGATAGTATGTTTGACCAATCTTTAAATATTAACTTATTTTGATTTTTTTTAAAGTATATTTTTTTTAAAAAATATTTTTGGTGAGAAGTAGTGTATATTTGACTAATAAACTTAAAATCACTTTTGAGAAACAATTAGTTTTTGGTCAAGATTTTTATAAGTATTTTAATATAAGTGTATTTTTCTCAAAAGTGTTTTTTTTTTTAAAAATGCTTTCAGGAAAAAAACCTATTTTTTAAGCTTTGGAAAAATAGTTTCTACACGTGGTTGCTTCTTGTTTGAGCTTATGATGTAAAATTTATTAGTCTATTAGAGAGGAATAAAAGTTGTATTGAAAAAGTATTAAAAGATTTATATATATCTGACCAAAAAAAAAAAAAAACAGATGTATATATATATATATATAAATTTGATTAGGCTCTATTTATTCTTCAGTTTATTTTTGATTAAACTAAACCAAATAAAATATTAGCAGTTTTTGAAAATTCAAATACAAACCATATAAAATTTGATTTTTTTAATCAATTTGTTTCAATTTTCAATTTGAATTGATTTTTAACCAAATCGTTAACAACCCTAAGTGGAGGTATCTAATATATTTTTAAATTAGATCATTATTAGTTGTGGAGTCCATTTGAGGACCATATTGTTATTGTTGGGTTGTCAGATGATTTGTTAAAATTGGGATAATTTTATTTTACAAAAGAAACACTGATAATTTTTTTTTATAAAATCTTGAGAGTTAGTCAAATTTTCCGCCATGATCCATATTTCGATGACAAATGTTCCCTAGAAAAATTAATGTTACACTATGTAAATTTGAGCTTAGTTGAACCATTAAATTTCATATATTTTTTTACCCAAACCATGATTAATCATGTGAGAATACATTTTAAAGTTTGTATCCAATCATGCACCAAGAGTTTAAAATATTGAAGTTTAAAAGGATTAAAAACACAAAGTTTGGAGTGCAGAATAACATATAGATCTCGTTAATGGACATAAGGTTCGCATTTCAGTCGTATGTTCAAGAACTGAAACTCAACATTTTTAGAACTTTGGAAGTTAACATGCGAAGGCCACATGCAGATGTATAGTTGACATAAGGACATTCTTGGGCCATATATGAAAATAGTGAAATTAAATTTTTGGGGTTCCTAGTTGTCCACATATGAAATTACATATAGATCACATGTCGGATATACGTATTTCATGTCATATTTGGAGTTAGTGATTGTTGAAATTCTTTCCAATTCAGGAGCCCATGCACGTATAGCCCATGGACCGCATGTGGTGGCTATATGTTGACAATTTATAGAAAGCTGTAAACTGGGTTTAGTTTGGAGTTTTCCTCCCACTTTGTTTTTTTCCTAGTTTTGAGAAAACACCATAGGGCCTTCTCTAATTAGCCAAGGTGAGTTGCTACAAAATCCCCATAATTGTTACATCAATTTAATAAGAATTAACACGCTAATCATCTTCTACGCCATAGATTGAAGAAATTTGACTCAAGAGAAATTGAAGAGATTTTTTTGGGGATTCTTCAAGAGGCAAGTCTCTAGCTTACGTACATAAAGTTGGTGAATAATTGAGATTGGTGCAACTTATTGAAAGACATAATAAATTTTGAGTGAATCCTGTATTCAAAATAAACATGACTGTTTTTTCTATAAAAGTAGTTTTTCAAGAAAGATCAAAATTCATGGAAATGAACCAATGTTCTAAACATCGTTATCGAAATTCATTATTGAGTCATCATTTGTCACGACCTAGCCCGTCGTGAGTGGCACACACACTAACCCTCCGGTGGGAGAATCGTTACTACAACACAACTAACCAAATTAACGAAAACCAAAGGATTAAAGATACGGAAGTAGGTTTCAATGTCTAAAGGAAAAATAAGGAGTTCCCATAAACTTCGAAGTCTAACAAAACAATTGCGGAAATAATGCCTAGAATCTGAAAGTCAATGTACCAAAACTCTAAATTCAACAAGTCTAAGAAAATGGGTGCAACCCAAACTAAATAGATGAATTAACTAGATAGTCTATGTCCAAAGGAATGGACTAAACAAGAAAGAGAACTCATGGAAGCCCGAAAGAACTGGGTCACCCTTGAATTCGATGCTGATCAATGATCTCGTGAAGATGCCCTGTACTCAACAAAGAAAGAGCAAGTGCAATATTAGTACACAACCGCAGTGTACTGGTAGGATCACAAGGTTATCCCAATAAGTGAAACATATATAAGTCATTGCAACATAATAAACATGCATACACCGAACATATACAATATCAATTATCACTTACGAACAACATACAATTTCACCATCTCAAAGATATACATATATGCCAAGTCATTGGTCCTCTCATGGAACCCATACCCAAACTGTTAGTATATCGGTACGTGGTACCCAATCCAAGTTAGTGTGCCGGACGTGACACTCGATCCCATATGTATGTCAGTACGTGACATCTGATCCCAGTTAGTGTGTCGGAACATGACACCTGTTCCATTCAACATACCATAATCACAATCACAATGTACATTCTCATAATCATACAATCAAGAGGTGATTCATGGAATATAGTTCTTCGTTCATACTCATTTACATTAGGTGTGATCAATAATGCAACATTCGCATACATACATGCAAAACAATGAAGCAATTAAAAATATATATCAGACAAACATGAAATCACAACCATCACCTACCTCGAACAAAACTTGAATCCTCCTAAGAAGCTTAATTCTTCCCTTTCCGAGTTTTTTCCGCTTGCTCTAGGTCTACAAACAAACAATTCAATATGAGGATCCATAATTAATGTCTAATTTCCCCGGATTATGACAAACCTAATAACCCAAGACCCAAATTATGATCCTAAGGTGCAACTAGATTTTTTTCCACCATCCAAAACCATTCAAAACCCTTCCCCAATGATATACAATCAAGAATTTATGTTCTATGGATCGAAAAACGGAATTGGGGAGTGAAAACCTTACCTTTTGCACAAAGTTTCGTGGAAAATTGTCAAGAACTCATCTGGAATCGTCTCCTAGCTCTCAAAAATGGAAATTTCAGAATAATGGCATTTTTGAGGTTTATTTCCGACTTAAGTCGCGACTGTCCCGCCACAGCGGACCTCATCCCACTACAGCGGCTCCGCCTTGGCGTGAAGCACGGAAACAAAGAGCTAAATTAAGAGTTCCAAACCCCCATTTCACAACACACCCTCATCCCATGACACTTATAAAATAGCTGTTCGCGCTAAGATCAGTTTCGAAAGTTCTACTCGGTCGAATTCAATTCCGTAAAGTCGTACCGATTCCTTAATGTCTTAGCTATCTACTCATATTATAAAATTCATAATGTTTTCTCCCATTTGTTACCAAATTTCCTAGACCTCACTGACTCCGATTTCTTCCAAATCTGGACTAGGTTGGGAAATTTCAAGTCACTACCAAAAAGTTTTCCGGCCCAAAATTTTCCCCCATTGGCTTTTCTATAACAACGGGAACATGTCGTTACAATAGATGCCAATTTACCGATCACTCATCCACGAGTAACAAATTAGGAAAAAGGGGCTAAAGTAATAGTAGAGTAGTACCTAAATCGACGAACAACTGGGGATACTTGTTCTCAGTTTCCCAAGTAGCTTCCTCATTTAGACGACGCTTAGATTGAAGTTTCAGGGACTTAATATCTATGGTCCTCAGCTTCCGGACATCACGATCAAGAATTGCAATCGATTCCTCCTCATACTGAAGGTCTTTGTCTAACACTACGGAGTCCCATTTTATGATGTAATCCCCATCTCTATGATATCTCTTCAACATGGACACATGAAATACTGGATGAACGCCCAATAGGTTAGGAGGTAAAGTCAATCTATAAGCCACTGGCCCTACACAGTTAAGGACTTTAAAGAGACTAATGTATGGGGGACTAAGCTTGCCCTTCTTGCCGAATCTCATTTACCCTTTCACGTATGATACCTTAAGAAGGACTTTCTCACCAGTATGAAATGTCATGTCTCTTACCTTATGGTCTGCATACTTCTTCTGTCTACTTTGGGCTGCTAAAAGCTTAGCTTGAATACTCCTCACATTATCTTGAGCATCCTTCACTAAATCGACCCCGAAAGGTTTCACATCCCCAGCCTCAAATCATTTATGGGTGATCTACATTCCCTCTCATATAGTGCTTCAAATGGTGCCATATCAATACTGGAGTGGTAACAATTATTATAAAAGAACTCGTATAAAGGTAGGAACTTATCTCAATGTCCTCCAAAGTCAATCACACATGCCCTCAACATGTCTTCTAACACTTGAATAGTCTTTTCTGATTGTCCGTCCGTCTGCGGATTGAAAGTTGTACTAAAATTGAGTTGTGTGCCCAATTCATCATGTAATTTCCTCCAAAACTTGGACGTGAACTGCGTACCACGGTCTGAGATGATAGAAAGGGGGACCCCGTGCAACCTTACTATCTCGTTTACAACACCTTAGCCAATTGCTGAGCATTATAATCTATTCTGACCGGAATAAAATGGACTGACTTAGTCAATCTGTCAACCACTACCCAAATAGAATCAAACTTCCCCAAAGTCTTGGGAAGACCAACCACGAAATCCATAGCTATTCTTTCCCACTTCCATTCCGGAATTGGCATTCTCTGAAGCAAACCTGCCTCCCTTTGATGCACATATTTTACTTGTTGGTATTTTTGTCACCTAGCCACAAAATACGCTATATCTTTTTTCATGCCTGGCCACCAATAGAGTCGCTTTAAGTCTCGGTACATCTTAGTCACCCCCGGATTAATGGAATACCTCGAACCATGTGATTCTGTCAATAAACTCTAAATCAAGTCGCCCACTCTAGGAACACAAATCCTTCCTTTAAAACATGAGCATACCTCCCACATCACGAGTGGTCTCTTGTGCCTTGCCAGACACTGTTTTATTTCTGAGCTCTTTCAACTGCTCATCCTCAAACTGTTTGTCCTTGATCTAGTCAATGAACGTGGCCCTTACTTCAATGCTAGCTAAGACACCTTTCTTTGAGATTGCCCAACTGCATGAACTTAGATTCCAAGGTTTGAATTTCCTTAGCCAAAGGTTGCTTAGATACACTCAAGCAAGCTGGACTACCCATACTCATCGCTTTTCGGCTTAGTGCATCAGCAACTACATTAGCCTTGCCCGGATGATACTAGATGGTCACATCATAATTCTTGAGTAACTACTTCCACCTTCACTATCTCAAATTCAGATTTTTTTTAGTGAATAACATGTTGTAGTCTACGATGATCGGAAAACACCTCACACTTGACATCATAGAGGTAATGCCGCCAGATCTTAAGAGCAAACACCATCGCTGCCAACTCTAAATCATGTGTTGGGTAATTCCTCTCATGCACTTTCAACTACCACGATGAATAAGCTATAACATTCTTATCCTGCATTAACACAACATCCAAACCCGAATGTGAAGAATCACAATAAAAAATAAACTCTTTACCTTCCACCGATAGTGCTAGAATAGGTGTTGTGGTAAAAAGAGTCTTGAGCCTTTGAAAGCTCTCCTCACATTTTTAAGTCCATTCAAATGGTATCTTCTTTTTTGTCAATTTTATCAAATGTGTGGCAATGGAAGTAAGATTTTTCACAAATCGACGCTAATAGCTGGCAAGACCCACAAAACTCGTAATTTCAGTCACAGAACTTGGTCGAACCCGATTCCTAACCGCTTCAATCTTTTGGGGATCTACCATAACCCCTTCCTTTGAAACTACATGCCCCGAAAAGGCTACCGAAGTCAACCAAAATTTACACTTAGAAAATTTCGAATACAATTTTTGTTTTCCAAGAACACCTTGAACAATACGAAGATGGTCGGCATGCTCCACCTCACTTTTTGAATACACCAAAATGTCGTCAATAAACACTATCACAAACAAATCAAGAAAGGGTTTGAACACATCGTTCATCAAACTCATGAAAGCTGCAGGCACATTTGTCAACCCGAACGACATAACTAAGACCTCATAGTGCCCATAGCGGGTCCTAAATGCCATTTATGGTATATCCTCAGGCCTAATCTTTAATTGATGGTAACCAAACCTTAAATCAATCTTAGAGAAACTGATGCACCCTGCAATTGGTAAAAAAGATTATCAATCCGAGGAAATGTATACTTATTTCAAATGGTGACCCTATTCAATTGACGATAGTCTATACACATTCTCATACTACCATCCTTTTTATTAACAAACAAGATAGGAGCACCCCATGGGGAAGCATGCGGATGAATGAATCCTTTATCAAAAGGCTCTTGGATTTGAGCCTTAAGCTCTCTTAATTCGGCCGGAGCCATGCGATACTGAGGGATGTAAATGGGACGAGTACTAGGTTCTAAATCAATGCAGAAATCAATATCTCTATCCGGAGGCATATCAGGCAAATCAATAGGTAACACTTCTCTAAATTCTGACACCACGTGAATAGACTCAAAAGAGGGAGACTCAACCTCAACATCCTGAGTATGAGCCAAATAAACCAAACAACCCTGCCCCACCAGTTTCCTAACCCTAATGGAGGATATGATCCTAACTGGCTTGGGCTTGTACATGATTAACGTTTCAAGCACACCTTCTCCAATTCTAGATGCAAACGATCGTTAAGTAGTATAAAAACCAATGAAGAGTTGGGTTGAATCCCAAAGGGAGCGGTACGTGTTCAAATTCAGTCAGAAAGTACAAACGTGATCTAATTAGCTATAGGAATAGAAATTATCGAAAAAGACATATAAACAAGTCAAAAGGGTTGACACGAATGTCAAATGGGGGGTTTTGGTTTGTAATTATCAACTACAATGCAGTCACAAACAATTTGAAATAACAATATGGAGAGGAATTCTCAGGAACTGATCGATTATAGGCAAATTTCGATATATGGGTAATTGAAACTACTACTAAATAACTAACTATCAGTGGGTAGGCTAGACTATAATTGAAATAGCTTTCTCTCGAACAACTATTCCGCTTCAAGTAATTTCTCTCGAACATCAACAACCATATTAATTAAGAACAACCCAAAACCTTAATACATCTTCTCTCTCGAGCAAGATGGGTGGAATTGGGTTTAGGATTCACTCTCTCGAGTTGAACCCAAATCAACCCAATACCTACAAATAGTTAATCAAAAGCTTTGGTTCAAAAACCTCTCTTTTGAGAAAGCTAAAAAAATTAGAACTGCATTTGTAACTACAATTCATAAATTAAACCTCAGCTAATGATTAAACCCACTTCAATATAACATTTAAGCTAGTAATTAGCAATACCCATAAACTAATTAAACCCATAATCACATGATCACACCCTAAGAATTGGGGTTTTAGCCGAACATCATAAAAAGATAAAAATAGTTACCAAATCGATTCACCATCAATTGGGTAAGAGTAATTTAGTCTTTACAATGCTTCAATTTGTAGAAAATTCGAAACCCACTTGCAAAATGTCCAAATTAAATCTCAAAAAGTCTTCAAGTCTGCTAAGAAACTATAAAAAACTTAAGAGACACTGTTCTAGACTAAAAATTGATTAAAAGCTAAATAGAACCCCCCAATTTACAGTTTAAAATTCTATTTATAGTTGCCAAAAATTAGCCACGAAAAGCCATTCGGCGATATAAGTCGGGATCGCCGAGTGGTTCAGCGAGCCGCCCATTGCTCTCTTCTATCGCCTTTTTGCATGAGCTCTCAACATCCTCAAGTCCTGTAACTTTGGGCGATCTCCCTTTGCATCGCAAAACTACTCGGCGATTTGCCGTCTGCTCCATTCTTGTCGCCAACTTGGTTTGTTCCCTTAGGGCTGGCACACTGGAACTTTAGGTGGTGAAAGTAGCCACTCAACGACAGGACGAGTGCTCTTGGCAATCATCAATCTCGCCTTTCTTCACTTCTTTAGTTTGTTTTGTTCTTTTTTGTCTGCTAGTATCCTTGCGTTGCTACTCAATCCATATACCTGAAAATCAAGGCTTTAACATCAGTTTATAGCACAAATTAAGCATTTGAGGACACCAAATCTATGTAAACAAAGCCTCAAATGAGTCCAATTCTCGGACTCATCAACACCCCCAACTTACACTTTTGCTTGTCCTCAAGTAAAATTCAAGATCAGCAGTTCAAAAAAGATGTCTCAAAAAGTGCTGCATAAGACTCAACATGAATGCACACAACAAGGTTCAATTTACTCATGCAATGATCAATTGTGCACTCAAAGATTCAAATTGTGACTCACCATTACCAAAGATACTCAAGTTCACAATGCTTGCTTCAAATGCAAGTTTAAGCTCAACAAAAGTACTCAAATGCCCTCACAACAAAGATGATTCCATATTCACACACTATTTATCAACAATTTAAAGTTCTGAAATCACATACAACTCTCACACTCGCAAAGATGAACACATGCATGACTTCACCCATATGTTTGCCTTTATTTTCCAATCAACATTCGCTTCAGCTAACTCAAGATCACAAAGGTCTTTTCACGACTTGTAACGGGGCTGAGTGTCAAGGTATGGTCATTTAGGCTTAGTGGCTTCTACTTTCATAAAGTGTGGCCTGAACATCACTTTCTTCCTTTTCTTTAACATTTCGAACATGCTCATAATCCACCCCATTATTCAACTTCATATGAATTACCGAATACCCTATTTCTTTTGCAATTTTCATCACTTTATTTCACACTTTTTCATTCTTTTTCTTTGCTTTTTTTCTCTTTTCTTCTCTTTTTTTTATATGAAGGGGTTCCATATTTTTCAAAACCATTACTCACACTTCTTGATTTTCCTTCTTTTGTCACCACACCCCCAACTTAGGCTTTTGGCCTAGGTTGGCTATTCACATAAACCACACTTCATGAAGTTTACGGGTAAATGGGTAAAGAGGGATTACAATATTTCAAGTTTCTTCCAAGAAAATGATAAGGCTCAATATGGTTCAAGCATGGTTCACACATCTCACAGGGTTGGCCACAAAAGAGGTATATTGTCAAATTGTTTCACTCTTCAAAATCATTGCCTAAGATCATTTCAAGTGCTTGCACCACTTAGTCAACCGGACCAACGGAGCAAATTCTAGGTGTCATCACACAATTGTTCAAAGTAATCTCAACACACAAGGCATTGGCACAAATATCAAACAAGACTCCACACTTTCAAGCTAGTGTGTAATGTTCATCACAAGAGACTCACTCGATAACCGGCTAGTTACAACGAGATGCTAAAAGTTCACACATTATCTATGCATCTTCATTGGCCTCATCGTAGCCGCATATTCATTTCATTCAATGAAGAGAACTATTCAAGTCATCGGTATTGATCATAACCGATCCTCAAATTATCACAAGAACAGCCACAGTCACACACAAAAGAGGTGGAAAATTTTAAAATTCGGTTCAAAACCATTTCCATTCAAAACAGGGGCCACAAGCTAAAATATTTACAAGAATCAAGATCAAAACACATATATAGATCACAAAACCCAATATTCCCAAACAAAACATAATCACAAGAGGTAGGTATGGAAATACCTCACCCCACCCACAAAAGAAAAGAAGTTGTCCTCAAATGCAACTAAACAAAAAGAATTAGTAAACACAATAGAGAGGGAAGTAAAAGTGATCCTGTCTACTCAATTGCTCCGTCTATCGGGGCATCAATGCCCGGGGTAACACTCTGAGGTTGGGCATCAGTGCCAGGTGTAGCATTAGTTGTAGCTGCACTAGATTCAGCCATGGTAGTGTCTCTCTAACCTGTGAAACCAGAGAGTGTCCCACACATGAGGGTATCTGTCCACTACACCATCCGTGGACAACCTCTTCTCTTCTAGAATGCTCCTTAATCCCTTAGCTTTTAACCGGTTGAATAACCAGGGAGGAGGACCCTTGAACTGGGAACCACCATTTGTGTCGGAGCTGGCACTGAATCTATAGCATGAGGGGTCGACACCGGAATCCAAGAAGGATTTGGATGAGCTTTTGTAAGAATCTCTGCTCGCCGGGTCTGTAGCAATTGATCATCCTAAGGCTCAGAGAATGAAGCCTGAGAATCGAAGGATTTTCCATCACTGCCTGAGTTGTGCCCCAGACTCTTACTTACGGGTGCCTCGCCCTTGCCTTTGCCTCCCTTTGGAGGTGCTTTCTTGCTCGTTGTAGTGGAAACAACTTCTCTCTCATTTATAACAACGCCTCGTGCCCATTTGTGGGGCGGAATAACACTATCATCCAAATTGATTCTAGAAATATCTGCAAAACAAATTGAAATATGTTAGAAATTGTTCAAGAAAATTGCAAAAATCAAGTTGCAGAAAGACTCACCGAACCAGTTGTCGAGTCTCTTAGGCCAGCCAGATCAGGCTCGTCGAAAGGATCATCTCAATTTTTTTTCCAGAATTAAGGCATGTCAGTGATGTTCAGGGCCCTTCGGCGAATCGTCGACACCAATCGGCAAGCCTAGGCTAGCCCGTAGAATATTACAGTGTATTTTGCAGTTAGGCGCGCATAAAGGACGATCTAAGGAACCTTTCGGTGAGTCACCGAGTGAACTCGACGAGCTTAGGCTTCCCACCAAAAGTTACAAACTCAACTAAGACAAATCACGAAATTAAAGGCGATCAAAGTGGGACGTTGGCGAACCGCCAAACTTTCTTGGCGAGCTCAACACAGCTCGCCAAACGGCCCAATGTGCTAGTTTTCAACCCCATTTCCCAAAATCAAGCCCGCATCCCCTGAAAACAAAATCAAGCACCTACACTATGCAATTAACACCAGACCCATATGAACCATGCCTTCAGGGTAATCAGACTTCCCTTGATTTGGCCAATATTGGCCATTTGATGATTTTTGCCCTTAAGAATGACGTGAAACACTTCATCATTGGGCTAATTACGTAATATGCCACAACTTGGGGCTACTTAGACTTCACCTAACTAGGTACAACACAAAATAATAGCAACCCAATAATTACGAACCAATTTTAACAATCTAAACACGGGAAATCATCTTTTTAAGTATTTAGGCAAAAATTCAAACACAAAACGGGCAATCCAACATATAAGAAATCATTTAAACAATTATCCAACACAAATCCATACACAATTACCCATTGCATTTGAGTTTAACCACTTAGACTAAGTTACGGGGTTCAGAAAACCAACTTGTATACCGAATTGTTAATTTGAAAAGCTATGCAGAAAAGTATTCCGAGTCCAAGTATGAGATCACACACAAAAAACAAGTACAATGGACAAAATATGAAAAATCTGAAGTGCGGGTGAGAGTGTACGAGGTTAGAAATGAGAGAATATGAAAGATTTTGAAAATTTTTAACCGTTTGGCCTGTTAAAACCTTTGAGTTCGTGGCCCTTTTGGTGGATTAAGTCGTCCACACCGAACCACTCGACGATGCGTCGAGTAGTTATTTACCTCACTGAGTTTTATAGGACCTTTAGTCAACTTGGGGGTCCAAACGGCGGACAAAAATGGACTCCGTCGCCGATTAAATAATTGGCCCGCTGAGTTTTACAGACTTCCACCTCAGGTTTTGTTGGTCCAATGGCGGTCCAAGTCGGGCTCGCTGACCTCTTCGGTGAGTCGCCAACTGGACTTTTGGCTTGCCAAACTGCTTCTTTTCCAACACACTTCACTTTTCAACCTTCAAAATCAACACCCGTTATTCAAAATCAAACTTAAAGCATTAAAAACTTGGGTTGCTCCCAAGAAGTGCCTTAGTTAATGTCGTGGCATGACGAGGATACTCATTCAAGCTTCATTTTTAGGGTTTTCCATGGTAAGCTCATCCCACGAGGTGATGCAATTCTTTGGTAACTCAACCAACTATTTAGTAGCTTCACCCATCAACGAGAACGGGAACAACCTGAGACGGAATAATTCCTGCGATGTGTTCTTAATTGAGAACGGCCCACAAATATCCACTAAGTTCCTAATATGCTCTTTGGGATCCTCATGAGCTAGCCCCCCAAACAATCCTTTCAATTGTAGGAGCTGAAGCATTGTGCTAGTGCTGTGAAAAACAACGTTTCCTTCAGCTGGAGGTAAACGAATGGCACCAACACCACACACTTGGTTTGGGTATTGACATTTGGGTCAATGTCGTCTTGGTGTCCCACTTGGCTACCATTACTTCCATTAATGCTCATCTCCTTCTCTGTTTAACACAAGCAACACAAAACCCAAAACTAAAATAAGTAGATTCAACTATAACTACAAAAATCACAATTCATCTTCAATAAAAGAATTTTAAACAACACCACTCCTCGGCAGCGGCCCATTTTGATTAACGTTTCAAGCGCACCTCAACCAATTCTAGGTGCAAACGATCGTTAAGCAGTATAAAACCCAACGAAGAGTTGGGGTCGAATCCCACAGGGAGCGGTACGTGTTCAAATTCAATCAGGAAGTACAAACCTGATCTAACTAGCTATATGAACAGAAATTATCAAAAAAGAAATATAAACAAGTCAAAAATGTTGAAACGAATGTCAAATGAGGGGTTTTGGTTTGTAATTATCAACTACAACGCTATCACGAACAATTTGAAATAACAATAAGGAGAGAAATTATCGGGATGTGATCGATTATAGGCAAATTCTGATATATGGGTTATTGAAAGTATTAGTAAATACCTAACTATCAGTGGGTAGGCTAGACTATAATTGAAATAGCTTTCTCTCGAACAACTATTCCGCTTCAAGTGATTTCTCTCGAACATTAACCAGCATAGCAATTAAGAACATCCCAAAACCATAATACAACTTCTCTCTCGAGCAAGATGGGTAGGATTGGGTTTAAGATTCACTCTCTCGAGCTGAACCCAAATCAACCCAATACCTACAAACCATTAATCAAAAGCCTTGGTTCAAAAACCTCTCTCTCGAGCAAGCTAAGAACACAAAATTAGAACTGCATTTGCAACTACAATTTATAAATTAAACCTCAGCTAATGATTAAACCCACTTCAATATAGCATTTAAACTAGTAATTAGCAATACCCATAAACTAATTAAACCCATAACCACATGATCATAGCCCAAGAATTTGGGTTTTAGCCGAACATCATAAAAAGATAAAAACAGTTACCAAATCAATTCACCATCAACTGGGTAAGTGTAATTTAGACTTTACAATGCTTCCATTTGCTGAAAATTCGAAATCCACTTGTAAAATCTCCAAATTAAATCTCAAAAAAGTCTTCAAGTCTACTAAGGAACTATAAAAAAATTAAGAGAAAACTGTTCTAGACTAAAAATTGATTAAAAGCTAAAGATAACTCCTCAATTTACAGTTCAAAATTTTATTTATAGTTGTAGAAAATTAACCATGAAATGCCATTGGGAGATATAAGTCGGGCTTGCCAAGTGGTTCGGTGAGCCTCCCATTGCTCTCTTCTAACGCCATTTTGCGTGAGCTCTCCGCATCCTCAAGTTCTGTAACTTTGGGACATCTCTCTTGCATTGCGGAACTACTTGACGATTCACCGACTGCCCTTTTCCTTTTGGCAACTTGGTTTCTTCCCTCAGGGCTGGCACACTGGAACTTTAGGTGGTGAAAGTAGCCACTCGGCGATACGCCGAGTGTTCTTGGCAATTATCAATCTTGCCTTTCTTCACTTCTTCAGTTTGTTTTTTTTTACGTTTTGCCTGCTATTATCCTTGCTTTGCTCCTCAATCCATATACCTGAAAATCAAGGCTTTAACATCAGTTTATAGCACAAATTAAGCATTTGAGGACACTAAATCTATATAAACAAAGCCCCAAATGAGTCCAAATCTTAGACTAATCATTACAGCCCTTCCACTCTAACTTTTCCCTACCGAGGATCTCTATAGTCACAAACTTAGTATTACAATTTAACATGACATAATAGGGGGACAACCAAGTCATGCGTAAGATTATATCAAAGTCAGTCATATCCTAAGTCACCAAATCAGCCCAAGTCTGAAAACCCATAAATAAGATAGGACAAGCACGATAGACATGGGTGACTATGACACCCTCTAACAGGGTTAGAAACATGGATGAGGGGATTAAGTATATCACAAATCATATCAAACCTCTGAGGCAAATCTCACGGATACATAAGAATAAGTAGAACCCGGATCAAATAACACATTAGCCATCCGGTCACAGATAAGAATAGTACATGTGATCACCGCATCAGTCGCCTCTGCCTCGATCTTTCCCGAAAAGGCATAACACTGAGCCCTGTCCTCATGATGGGCGACTTCCCTGCCTGGCTGCACGGTACCTATGCCTGCGCTACCATTTCCCAGACCTTCACAGCCTCGCTGATTTCCTTCTCGCCCACCTTGTGGACGTCCTTGACTATTATTACCATTTTCCGCGGGTAACACTGCTCTAGTCTGCTGCTACGCGAAATCTAACATGCGCGGGTGAGGACAATCTCTCCTCATATGCCTAAGTTCTCCATAGTTATAACATGTGCGATCAAAAGATGGCTTGCTGCACGCCGAAGGTGCGACTCTCTGGCTATCCTGAATCATATTATGAGGTGGTGTTCCCGAGTAATTACCTGTAGAAGTGGGCATAGTTGACTGAATTGGCCGGGCTGCAAGTGTCAGCCTCCCTAAACCTTTGGAGTAGGAACCCTGAAAGTTACATGTGCTTTTAGATTTCTTAGCCAACACCTTAGCCTGACCGTTTCTCCTCTCCCCCTCCACTTTCTTCACAAAATCTGTTACCTTATTAAAACTTTCTTCCTACACAAGTCATGTGTACAGACAATAGGTGTAATTCAGAATTCAGTCCCTTAACAAATAGGCAGATCCTCTCTTCCTCAGTAGTCACCGATTGAGTAGCATATCTAGACAAAGCATGGAACTTAGCCTCATAAGCAGCTACAGACATACCACCTTGCTCCAAAGCCATTAACTCATCCTTCTTATGATCTATCAAAGTACGGGGCACATACTTTTCCAAGAACAGAGCATGAAACTGGGTCCAAGTGAGTGGGGGTAAAGTTGAAGATCTGCATTCCACATAAGCTCTCCACCACTGCTTATTCTCCCCCTTAAGTTAAAAAGTCACAAACTCCACTCCTTGTTGATGGACAATTCCCAACTTATGAAGCTTCTCATAACAATCTAGAATGAACTCATAGGCGTCCTCACTCTCGAAACCATGGAACACCGGCGGTTTCAATTTCAAGAACTTAGTCAGCATCTCATGTTCATTACCATTCATAACATGACCCAACAAAGGACGGAAGAAAGAATCAGTACGTACAGTACAATAAATGACGGAGCTTGAGTTGCTTGAACTGCGGGAAGAACTTCAGGACCAACCAATCCTTTCAAGAACAACATAATCTGTTGAACTAACACTCGGTCTAAGGGAGGAATACATGTAGTCTCAGCCTGTACCTCTTCCTCTTGTTCAACATCCTCATCATTCTCAACCTTCACATTCTTCTCTATCTCTCCATGATGCAAAAGAGAATTCTCATTTATGGGAGCATTCACAACCGGAGCTCCACCCCTAGCGGGTGCCACTCTTCGGCCTCTACCCCTTGCTCTTCCTCTTCCTCTACCCCTGCCTTGACCGAAACCTCTTGCTGCAGACTTCTCAGCAGGCTCATTGATGGGAGCTACGAGCCTGACACCGTTGAAACGAGTGTTAACCATCTGTGGACAGAAGAGTGAAGGAGATTAGATAACAATTTGGATCACCAGACACCAATTGGAACCAAGTTATAGCACGGAAGGAGACAACAGAAAATAGAGAGATTTTCTAAAGTTTAATAGCCTCTAGAAAAAAAGAACTGACGTCTCTCTACCATTTCGCAAGACTCTACTAGACTCATTTTGGTACATCGAGATCACTGAACCTAGGGCTTTGATACCAACTTTTTCACGACCCAGACCGTCGTGAGTGGCACCCACACTAACCCTCCGGTGGGAGAATCGTTACTACAACCCAACTAACCAAATTAACAAAAACTAAAGCATTTAAAGATACAGAAGCATGTTTAAATGTCTATAGGAAAAATAGGGAGTTCCCATAAAATCCAAAGTCTAAAAAAACAATTGCGGAAATAATGCATAGATACTGAAAGTCAATGTACCAAAACTCTAAAGTTCAACAAGTCTAAGAAAATTGGTGCAACCCAAACTAAACAGGTGAACTAACTAGATAGTCTAAGTCCGAAGGAATGGACTAAACAAGAAAGAGAGCTCATGGCAGCTCGGAAGAACTGGCTCACCCTTGAATTCGATGCTGATCACTTATTTCGTGAAGATACCCTGTACTCAACAAACAAAGAGCAAGGGTACACAACCACAGTGTACTGGTAGGATCACACGGTTATCCCAATAACTGTAACATCTATAAGTTATTACAATATAATAACCATGCATACACCGAACATATACAATATCAATTATCACTTACGAACAACGTATAATTTCACCATCTCAAAGATATACATATATGCCAAGTCATTGCTCCTTTCATGGAACCCATACCCAAACTGTTAGTATATCGATATGTGGTACCCGATCCAGCTTAGTATGTCAGACGTGACACTCGATCCCATTTGTATGTCGGTTCGTGACATCTGATCCCAGTTAGTGTGTCGAAATGTGACACCCGTTCCATTAAACATACCACAATCACAATCACAATTTACATTCTTATAATCATACAATCAAGAGGTGATTCATGGAATATAGGTTTTTGTTCATACTCATTTACATAAGGTGTGATCAATAATGAAACATTCGCATACGTACATGTAATACAATGAAGCAATTACAAATATATGTCACACAAACATGAAAGCATAACCATCACCTACCTCTAACAAAGCTTGAATCCTCCTAAGAAGCTTGATTCTTCCCTTTCTGGATTCTTTCCACTTGCTCTAGGTCTACAAACAAACAGTTCAATATGGGGATCGATAATTAAGGTCTAATTTTCTCAGATTATAAAAAACTCAATAACACAAGACCCAAATTATGATCCTAAGGTGCAGCTAGGGTTATTTTGACCATCCAAAACCATTCAAAACCCTCCCCCAATGATATACAATCAAGAATTTACGTTCTACGGATCAAAAAATGGAATTGGGGAGCGAAAACCTTACTTTTAGCACCAAGTTTGGTGGAAAATTGTCAAGAACTTGTCTAGGGTCGTCTCTTGGCTCTCAAAAATGGAAATTGCAGAATAATGGCATTTTTTGGGTTTATTTTCGACTTAAGTCGCGACTGTCCCACCATAACAGACTTCATCCTGCTACAGCTACCCTGGCTTGGCGGGAAAATCCCTCCTTGGCGGCTTACTCGGAAACGAAGAGCTAAATTAAGAGTTCCAAAACCCCATTTCACAACAAACCCTCATCCCATGACACTCATAAGATACTCATTCACGCTACGATCAGTTTTGAGAGTTCTACTCGCCTGAATTCGATTCCATAAAGTCGTAGGGGTTCCTTAACATCTTAGCTATCTACTCATATGATCAAATTTATAATTTGATCTTCTATTTGTTACTAGATTTCCCTATACCTCACTGACTCTGATTTTGTCCAAATTTGGACTAGGTTGGGAAATTTCAAGTCACTACCAAAAGGTTTTTCGGCCCAAATTTTTTCCCCGATGGCTTTCTTATAACGATGGGAAAAGGTCATTACATCATTGAGCATTGTCGAGCATGTTTAGAGCATTATTAGTGAGAATTGAGGCATCAAGCCTTCTTGACTTTGTTCTATATGACAATTCATGTATATGATTATATTTTTCCCTATGAATGAGATTTGTTGAGCTTGATTTCTATATTGACATTCTTTAAGAATATTTTACCTTTATGAATAGACTATTGAATTAAAACGTGGTTTAATTATTTTGAAATTAATTTTTATAACCTTGACATACTTCTATTATGGGAAGATTTGAACAATAAAGTTTTTCAGTTTATTTCATGTTCTTTATTATTTGTTGTTGACCTTGCTATTCGGGTGAAAGTATAGATATTATAAACCTAACGAGGTTCTCCTTGCAGGTAGACACATATGAGAAGGTAGATCCCAGATCAAACATTACAAACAAGGTTAATGACAAACTGGAATGATACCTGTGATCACAATATCGTAAGTGCCAAGCTCAGGCCTCTAGGAAAAGCATATCACTGGCCATCTCAGCCACCTGCAACCTGACTAGAACCTCTGCCACCACCTCGTGGAGCAAGAGTACCTCTACCAGAAGTCCTGCCAACTCTACCAGCCTGAGCTCTGCCTTGACCCCTGGCCGAAAGCACTGGATCCCTTCCTAGAGTAACTGAAAATGAATGGTGAGGTCTTGAATGAGTCTGTAGAGGACATTGTCACATCAAATGACCAGGATCCCGATCAATATAGCAAGATCTCAACACAGATAATAGTTATTGCGAACTAGACAAACTACCATGTCCACCTCGGCCATAACCATAAGATCTTCGGGCTGACTGCCCACTCCTGGCTACTGGCATAGAAGCATGAACCATCCCACGATGTTGAAATGAGCTACTACCTCTATCTAAACCTCTGCCTCCACATGAAGCACCAAAAAACTTACTAGAAGAACAAGCCCTCTTGGGCTCCCCAAAATCCTCTAAGACTATCAACTCCACCTCCTTGGTGGTGGTCATGATGGACTGGAATGAAGCCCCCTCTCAAGTTGCCCTGAACACATAAGACCTGACGAAGAAATTCAACCCTCTCACAAATCGATGAACTTTCTCTGCCTCATCCGTAATAATAGTCAAAGCATGATGTAACACTTCAAAAAAATTTAGGGTTTTCTTGGAGGTAAAAAAGACAAAAATGACCCTTTTTAATATTTTCCCGTCGGCTAATTCGTAATAGCACTGTATCAGGTTACTAAAATGGTAATTACTTTTTACTCAAAAATTGGATTGACGCGAAATTGGTGGCGTTGAAAAAAATTTCAAATACCTTTTATTTGATAGGTTATGGTCTACGTAAATCTTTATATTCTAAGGATATGATTGTTTGAAGTTGACCCAAGTAGAATCTTACATCAAAACTTAATCGATAAGGAAACTTCAAGAACACTTATCAAGAACTCATCAAGAAATTAAATTGCTCAATATTTATGGATAGGTTCGCAAAAGAAACTCATGATTGGCGTGTAGGTGAACAAACCTAACACTGTGGAAGCTTACATACCTCAAAGAACTAGGTTCTTGGTAAACTCTTGAATTTCTTGAACGAATACTTGAAACTTTAAACTTTTTCTCCTCTTGAATCTTCTCTCTTAAACGCTAAATGATTTTGGGGATGACTGAAACAGATTCTAACCAATTTAGACCCTTAATTGGGTGTAATTCGCGTTTAGAATAAGTGGGGGTAAGGAAAAGACTAAAATACCCCTCTTATTTTTGGGTAACTTTCCTTAAATAGACAGCCTGACTTAAAAGGGACATATCTCCCTCATACAAGCTCGAATATTAGCAAATTTGATGGAGTTGGAAAGAGAACTCAGAGATCTTTCATTTGATATCTTATGGGTCTTCAAACTCATCCTATGCTAAATGTTATGGTCGTTTGAAGTTGACCCAAAACTCAAAAAATCTTAGGAATGACTTGAATGGATTCTCTTTAATTCTTTTTGGAACTCAAGGTGCTATTTCTAGTGAACTGACATTAATACTTAAGAAATTTTAAATTCCTCGGTAAAATCCTATTCACAACAAAGAAGGGATCGAGTCCTTTTTCAAAAAAAAATTGGGGTGTTACATTATCTCCCCTTTGGGATCATTCGTCCTCGAATGACGTCTGGACTAGTTATGGAACGAGGTTACTCTCACTATCTTCTCTGACTCATGAACTCTCTTACTAACACATGCTGAGCTGATTTATACCGAGATTTCGGAGTTGGGACCTTCTATAGTACCTAAATCAAGAATAATGTTGTTGTGATCATAATCACACTCTCTCTGAAGTTACCATATCTGAAACAAAAGAAATTTGGGCATGAAGTAAGAATAGGAATACCATGCCTCATTGGATGCACCTCAGAGCTCCCACAAGGGTATATGACTTCTCTTACCAAGGTCTTAGTCTAATGGCACGCTCTTGCTGTATTCAAGTTTAACCCAAATCCTAAGGTTCGGGTTCTATACATTGATAGGGAATCTCATCTCAAGAATATTACTCTTTCCCGCCACATTTAATCAACATTGAGGTCATATAAAGAACCACCTAATGTTTAACAACACCACATTCAAGCTTAGTATTCTAACAAATCCATGGACTCTTACTAACCAACTCCCTAAGAAGCTCTCATTCTCATATCATCCCTGCCACACCAACTAGAATTTCTGGCATTACTACTGGAAACGAACTAAGGGCTCTCATTTAACTATTTCTCATAGTAAAACCTCATCCTCCTCTTCCTCCTTATTTATAAACATGGATGGAATTATCACTCCATCATTATCAAGATAAGAACATTAACCTTCTTTTTCTAACATCACTCCACTACTAAGAGATCTCTTGAAAGATATATCCCGTACTCTTTTGAGCTCATTACTATCTTCTTCTCAACACGGGACTTGATTTCTCATTGTATCATCTTCCCCTTAGGTCTAAAGCTGACACTTGGAAGCTATGGACTTATTCCATCATCTCTAAACTGGTCTACATCCCTTTTTCACAACGTAAGTACTATTTTCTCACTTATTATACCTCATTAATTAATCGGTTCTATAACCTTTGGAACATCATGACACTCTCAAACAAATCATAAGCCTAGCTTAGATCTATCACTTCATGAATACTCTGCTCTCTTATTCAACACATATATTTAGTCTCCTCTAACACGATGGCACATCAACATCAACTCTATTTTGGTTAAAATATACTCTATCTCATCATGGCTAGTAACTATTCCTCTTCCTTCTATCCAGAACTCTCTACAACATTATTATTCCTTATTCCACTCATAAAGGTACTCGTCACTTATAACTAACTGGTGCATGATTGCAATAACATAATCTGCCCCATCACTATTTTCTTTCCTTTGATTACTGAACCTATACATACTTTCCTCTAACTTTGAGCACTTTCACTGCTACTGTTCCTAATTTCGTAACTCATGTTACCTTTTTTGATGAGAATATTACCCAAGCTCTAAACATACTTCCTCTTAAGGATCTCAGCTGAAACAGGGCTTCAAGAAGAGAGTACAACTCGCTTTTAGCTTGAACGGACGATTCAAATGAACATGAGAGCATCCCTTTGAAACTCAACACTTAACTCACTCATAAGCTTCTCTCAAACCCCTTTGCAGTCTCCTGACTTCCTCAAGATTTTTCTAAGAGCAACTCATTGATAAAGAACTGACTTTGCTTTTCAACAACCTCTAGTATGAGGGGTAGTTGAATGGATATGAGAACACATGAGTTAGAATAAGTCTCTATGACATAGCTCTATTGCATTATTCAGAGTATGAAAGAAGGGAAACTTTTCCTAAATGTCTGTAGTCACTAATTTATAGAAGTGGGGCTCTCGCAACCATAAATAATATCCTACTTGACACGACTTCATAGACACCCTAGGACAGTTAAACTCTGTGCTCTGATACCAAGTTTGTCACGACTAGAATCTACATTCTGGATGTGGCCGGCACTCGAGAACCATTTTTGGTCCCCAAGAGAACCCTCATCATGGCTGACTACAAGCGAAAGACTAACTCAAGCATAAAAATGATTACAACTGAAATAAATTCATTAAACTTCAATACTCAACTTTTAAAATAATTTGAACAATACTCAAAAGATGAACTCAAAGTTTGTAAAAATAACTCAAAGAAGATACATACTGAAACTACTCAACTTTGGTTATCTACGAAGCCTTTACTAATACAGAAAGATATCGGGACAAGACCCACGACATTTCAAAAACAACTAACTGCAAGGTAAGGGTGAAGTCCTTCGGAATATAAGAAGGCTCACCAAATCTAACTGGAATATCACATGACCTCAACGAAACACCTGTTGATGATCCTGAATACATGTATCTACATCATGAAATGATGCAGACCAAATGGCTCAGTACATGGAATGTATGAGCATGTAAGGGAAATTCTAAAGCATAAACATAAGCTTGAACTTGATAAAAAGGAAACATACTTACCTCTTCTCCAGTCACTCAATTAAACTCAACTCAAGAATAAGATACTCAACACAAAGATTAGATACTCAATTCAACTCTGGATACTCAAGGATAAAGCAACTATAAAGGATGAAATATATGGAAAACTTCTAAAATAGTAGATAATAACTCAATTGTATTGAGGAATACAATAATAACTCAATTTGTATATAAAAATACAATATAACTCTAAGGAGATTCTCTAACCGACAACCATCACTATAATTTATGTGATTATATACATCTAGCCCACGCTACCAGAACTATCCTATACTTTTTCGGGGTATAGAACTACTACTAAGTGGATCCAGTAGTCTATGCTAAAAAGCATTAACGAATTATCTAAAAAGTATGACCCTTTCTACCCACGTTAACTACATGGTTTATGGAGGCTGTGAGTTGTATGAACTCTCCCCCATATCGGTGCTTAATGCTACTTCCAAAATATACTAGCTCATATGTTTAAAACCATAACTCTTTCTGTGTTTTGAGATTATTACTCAAAAATCATTCTCGTAAAAGAGATGGTACTCAAATTGCTCAAAACTCTTTTGGAAATCTCAGTTTCCTCTCATCTTAAATGTAAAAACATTTACTCTTGAGAATAGTTAGTTTCCATATATCATTTTAAAGAAAATGAACTCAGTTCTACTCTTCCTCAACTCAGTGCTCAAGTCCTTAAAACAAGTTGTGAAGAAATTTGTAAAAAGACTTCTTAAAATAAGGTTCATGCCGAATTATGGACGTGAACGACTCAATTCAAGGTTTTAAATAACCATGCATAGAACTCAATACTTGGAACTCAACAACCCCAGAACTCAAGGAGTCAATGATACTACTAATCTCAAGAATGCTCGACTTGGAGGGTTCATGTAGAATTATGGGCATGACTACTTAACTCAAGGACTCAATGATACTACTCATCTCAAGACTGCTCAACTTATAGGGTTCATGTGGAATTATGGGCATGAAATACTTAACTCAAGGACCTTCATGGGTAACATGTAGTACCCCCATGATTAGGAATATAATCCCAAAATGATTAGGAATTCAATACTTAAGACTTATAACTTCACGACACTACTTCTCTCAAAGATACTCATTGGATGGAGCTCATGTGGAATTTATGAGCATGAACGAATCGACTCTAGGGTCTAAATAACAATATGGAACTCATGTATACGACTCTTCTCATTCTCATACTTACTTCCTCAAAACTCAGTTTAAAACTCAAGTGTTGGCTTTGAAAAACTTCTCAAGATTTATAACTCAAAATATGGTTCATGATTAATTATAGACATGAACAAATCAAGTCAAGGATCTCAATAAAAATATAGAAACTCAATAATTAGGAATAGAGTTTTTTAAAAGAACCATGAACTCAAGAACCCAAATCAACTTATCTCAAGAATACTCAAATTTAGGGGTAGGATCCTAAATTTCTCTTTTACTAATTTGAAAGAAGATGTAGGGCATGAGGACGAACTAGTCCAACACTATGATAGCCTTACATACTTGGAAGAACAAGGTTCTTGAAGAATCTTGAAAAAGAACTTGATTAGAAGCCTTGAAACCCTAGCTTGAAGGTAAACGGTCAAGAAAACCTTTCTTGAGATTCTTGAATAGTTTCTTGAAATATTTAAATATCTATGGCCAAGAATTATGATTTTCATTAGTGATTCATAATTGTATGGAGGAATTTGAGTTTAAAAGAATGGAATTCTTGGAGAAAGACTTACCTTGAAGTAGAATCTTGAATGAAGTCTTCTACTTTCATTTTTCCTTAGGGTTTTGCCCTAGGGTTTGAGAGAGAAGAGAATGATGGATTAAAAGATTAAAATCTGATTCTTTTGAGCCTTTTATTAGTCAAGAATTTCGTTTAGGATTTTCTTGGAGGTAAAAAGACAAAAATGACCCTTTTTAATGTTTTCCCGTCGGCTAATTCATAACAACAGTGTATCAGGTTACTAAAATGGTCATAACTTTTACTCAAAAATTGGATTGACACAAAATTTGTGACGTTGGAAAGTAGATTCAAATACTTTTAATTTGATAGGTTATAGGCCACCTAACTCTTAATATTCTAAGAGATATGGTTCTGTGAAGTTCACTCAAGTAGAATCTTACATCAAAACTTAATTAATAAGGAAACTTCAAGAATACTTATCAAGAACTCATCAAGAAATTAAATTGCTTAATATTTATGGACATATTCGCAAAAGAAACTCATCATTGGCATGTGAGTTAACAAACCCAACACTATGGAAGCTTACATACCTCAAAGAACTACGTTCTTGGCGAAATCTTTAATTTCTTAATCGAACACTTGAAACTTTGAACTTTTTCTCCACTGGAATCTTCTCTCTAAAACCCTAAATGATTTTGGGGATGAATGAAACTGATTCTAACTAGTTTAGACCCTTAATTGAGTGTAATTTGCGTTAAGAATATGTGGGGGTAAGGAAATGACTAAAATACTCCTCCTATTTTTGGGTAACTTTCCTTAAATGGACATCCTGACTTAAAAAGGGCATATCTCCCTCATACGAGCTTGAAAATTAGCAAACTCAATGGCATTGGAAAGAGGACTTAGTGATCTTTCATTTGAAATCTTACAAGTCTCCTAACTTATCCTGTGGTAAAAGTTATGGTCGTTTAAAGTTGACCCAAAACTCAAAAGAACTTAGGAATGACTTGAATGAATTCTCTTTTATTCTTTTTGGAACTCAAGGTGCTATATCTAGTGACCTGACCTTAATGCTTAAGAATTTTTAAATTCCTTGGTAAAATCCTACTCATAATGAAAAAGGGCTTGAGCCTTAGTTCAAAAAAATTCCGGGGTGTTACATATCCTTGCTCTTACCACCCTGAAACTGGGGTGGTTTCATCTTCTGAAACCTCTCATAACACTACTGATCTGTTGTAGTCAAAATAACCTCAAAACCAATCTATGCACCAACAGCTGGTGCAGGAACCATCGGTGGTTGGCCCATCTGAACATGAACAACTAGAGTCTTTGGTGATCTGGCGTCTGCACCGCCCTAGAAAGGTTCTCTAACACACCAAGCATCCTCAAAGAAGTCTCCTGAAACAACGGAGCTCGAAACTCGGGAGGAGCCTAGTCCTCAATGACCTCAACCTATGGCCTAGGAAAAGCCTCTCTAGCCTTACCCCGAGCTGGTACAGCTCCACAGGCACGACCTCTACCTGGTGCTACTCTATGGGCACGACCTCTAGCTCGGGCCCTACATCTACTACTAGCTGGTGTCTCACCAATAGCCTCGGGCTCTACCTTCCCTCTACAATTAGAAACAGAAGCTATGGTCCTCGACATCTGCCAAAACAACACACGACAACTCAGCACTAGCGAAGGTAACCACACATGATAAGAAAGGATGAATAAAACGATGTTTACTAACAATCTTTGTAGCCTCTTGAATATAAGTACAAACGTCTCTATAAAGATCCTCAAGACTCTACATAGACTTGGCTTGTACACACGTGAGACCTATGAACTTAGGGCTTTGATACCATTTTGTCACGACCCAAAAATGGACGTGATGGCACTTGTCTGTTCCACTAAGACAAGCCAACCTCAACCCAACGAAAACAAAAGCAAAAGTGAAAATACAATAAAATAGAGTAAGACAAAAACGTAAAACTTATTCATTCTAAACAATACCCCAAAACCTGGTTGTCACATGTACAAGACACTAATTAAAGTACTGAATTCAAAAGATAAATAGAAGTATCAGTCTTTCTTGTTCAAATAGAATAAAACTTTAAAAGAAAAGGAAAAGAGGGCCCGCCAGGATGACAACAACTATCTGTCTCTCAGCACAACCTAGCAATTCTACAATACTGGATCACAAGGCCTAATATTCACAGTCTAGTAGTCACTATTCAACAATTAAAGGAATCAAATAAGTCAACCTCAAATTGAAGTAGTTCAATAACACACAACAAGTACATCAATCTCAAGTATCAAGCAAATCATGCATAAGCATCAAAGGTATCAAGTCACATAATCAATCTCTTGATGGAACCATTTGCCACTGGCACAATGTCACTAGTTTGAACCATTTCCCATCGGCTTTATATCAAATCACTAGCCAAAACCATTTCTCATCGGCTTTATATCAAATCACTAGCCAGAACAATTTCCCATCGGCTTTATATAAAATCACTAGCCAGAACCATTTCTCATCGACTTTATATTAAATCACTAGCCAGAACCATTTCCCATCGGCTTTACATCAAATCACTAGCCAGAACCATTTTCTATCAGCTTTACATCACTAACCGGAACCATTTCCAATTGAATTTTTGTAACACCACGGTCTTAGAAAGAGATAATTGTAGAAAGAACTAAATTGGAAAGATCCAATTGGAGATTTTTCCAAGTTATGCTTAAGTTGTGTGTTTTGGGTCAACTTCAAAAACCCATAACTTTCAGTACATGATGAGTTAGGTGGACCATAAGATATCAAATGAAAGGTCTTTGAATCCTCTTTCCAATGCCACCGAGTTTGCTAAATTTCAAGTTTGTATGAGGGAGATAGTTCATTTGAAGTCGGCCTATCTAGTTAAGGAAAATTTACCCGATGAGGGGTATAATGGTCTTTTCCTTGCCCCATTAGCTTTAAACATTTTTGGAAGTATTTTAGGGGTATAAACTGACTTAGATCAGTTTTCATAATTCAGAATCACACTTAGGGTTTTGATAGGAGTTCAAGAGGAGTAAACAAGAAAGAGTTCAAGCGTTTGTCAAGATTTCTTGCGAATCGAGGATTTGTTTCGCCAAATTATGGTGTGTAAGTTTTCATAGTGTTGGGTTCATTCACCCACATGCCAATCATGGGTGTCACTTTAAAATTCATCTATTAGATTGAGTATATTGAGGTTCTTGATGAAACTCTTGAGGTGTTGTTCTTCATTCTTGAATTACAATGTTTAATTGAGTTCTTGAGGCGAGGATCCTGTTAATGAGCTTTGTTTTTGAGGGTTTTCTAGTAGATTTTCATGTAATTAAGTTGGGTAAATGAATCTAAGAGGATTTGGAAGAAACCACTTGATTCTAGGTGAATTAGGGCCTAAAATTGAGAAGAGAAATTTGTCGGGTTTTCTGGGAAGGGGGCCGGCGCGCCTCGCCAGCAGTGCACCAAAAAGTTGGCTCTGTAGTTTAGGGGCTGGAGCCCCGCACCACTCGGTGCCCCCGGGTCACCTGCACCGTCTTTTTTCCATCGTTTGCCCCGTCTGAGTTCTTTTAAAGTGTACCTCTACGCCCTTTCTAATTTTAGTATTCTCAATCACATTTAACATCACGAGATTTTTCATGTCATGAATCATAACTCTTGAATTCATAAGGAGAAATGGTCTAATAGACCCCTGCACTTGTATGAGTTTGTATTGTGAACTCTTCTAATTAACTCTTTACCAATTGAACCCTTAAACTAAATAAAACACAATTTATCAAACCCCTATGACTATTGACCAAGCTTATGTGGAATCAAGATGGTTGAGTTGGCAAAAGTGTGTGAATTCACTCTCGTTAAAACGAGTGACTTCCTATTTAATTTTAAAAAATATTTTAAAAATAAAAAATAAAAAATAAAACAATAAAATAATAAAACTTTAAATAAAATTAACTTAAATTTTTTTTCTTCTTCATACAATCGGTCCACCTCCATTTTTAGCCATCTCCATCTCATCTCCATCCCTATTCGATCCATTTTTCTTTCTTCTTCACACTCTTTTCATCTTATTTATCAGATCTTGATATTGGCACCTCCTTGAATCAGCGGATTCACTAGCGGAGGGAGAGAGCGACAATGGTTGTGCTCGCCGGAGACCACTAATTCACAATGGAGTGAGAGAGAGACGACGCAGGTCAGTGGATGAAGGAGGTGGTAGGTGAGGGTGGGATCTGGTCACGACATCGAATAGGTTTTCTGGTCATCTCTGGTAGCCATGGTGCGACGGAGATGAAGACGGGTGACAAGAGAATACATGTGGTCTCCGACAAGAGCTGCAACGACGAATGAGACGAAGACATCATCAAAGGCTTTAAATTTTGACGGTTTCAAGGTGTGAATGGGAAGATAAAGTATGGAGTTTCAAACTTTATTTTTAAAGAATAAATAAAATTTTTATTATTTGATATTTTATTATATAATTTTAGTTAATAGTTAATAAAGACAATTTTGACATGTCACTAATTTAGGTGACATGGATTTTATATATAATTTATTTAAGGGCGAGTGAACTACACACATGACAAGAGGGTTTAAAAATCTTCTTTTGATTGAGTGTATGTAACACCCCGTAGTCTAGTAGACCATCTAGGGCTATGTTTGAGGGCTACAAGTCAAGGCCAAGAGGGCATGAGGCAAGGCAAAGGGGCAAGGGCCAAGGCAAGATCCAAGGCTGTCCCATGCTTGCCATGGCACTGCCCATGACCACGAGAGCCTTCACGGCTTGTGGTGGCCACCATGGATTGTGGGGCCACTCGTGGTTGTGAGGCAGTGAACCCCTCAAAGCTGCCCAAGAATGGCTCACCTTCACTAGCCACGTCATAGCCAGTGGTGAAGACCACGGCTCATGGGAAGGCTCATGAAGAGGCCTTAGTAATTTTGGAGTCTAAGACACATGGCCTAGCCACTGCCCAAGGACCATGGGCAGGATCACGGCTCGTGGAGCCATCCGTGGTGCCTGGCACATGGCTGCCTAGTGAGGGGCTGTTTAGGAAATTTTTAATTAGTTGGTTATTAAGTGATGTCATTTTTTATGGACTTAGTACACCTATATAAGCTATTTTAACCCATTAACCATCCCATTCAAGTCATTATTTCCCTAAACCCAAATCAAAATCCCAAATCTCTCCTCTCAAAGATTTCTCTCTCTCTAAAAACTTGAAGAAGAAGATAGAGCTTGAAGCTAGCTCAAGAACAAGACTCCATTGTTGCAAGATTTGTAAGGCTTTGTATCTAAGGTATGCTAGCTTATTCATCCATGGATTCTCCCATCTATGGAGCCCCCTAGAATTTCCCTAATTATGAAGATGAAATCCCCAATTCGAATTAGGGTTCCTTCTAATAATGTGGGTTATGTTGATGATGGATCCTATTGAGTGGATATTGATTGTTTATGATATAATTAGTAGTGAATCAAGTTATAATGGTGATATTACATGTTTTCCATGGTTAACCCTAGTCTAATTGATGAAATTGAAAAATGTGGGTTTATGCCTTATGAAGGGAAATTGAGGATTCATAGGTGATCTTCTAGAATTGATGTCATGTATAGTAAATGTTCAAGAATAGAAGTATGTAGACATGAATTAAGTTAGAATAAAGTATATATGACGGATCATGACTAGTAATGCTTGAGATTGAAACTTTATGATGAATTATGGCTAGAATTGCTTAAGGATGAAGCTTGTGACTAGAATGTCTTGTGATCTAGATATGTATGATGATAGTAAGTGGTAAAACTTTGAGAGTAAGACTTGTAGTCATTAATATCGATCACTAGGGCTTTGAGAGTAAAGCTAATATGGTGAAGGATGCATGTTAGGGCTTTTAGAGTAAGCCTAATATGATTAGATAGCTTGCTTGAAATTGGTAGACTAATAAATAGGGTGGTTGTGAAAGGAGTTTACTCACATGACCTACTTTGTAAACATATGAATGCATGAATGTAGAATTTGAAAGGTCTTCTCACATAGAATGATTCTAGGTTGAAAGGTTTGCTCACATAAAATGAATCAAACATGTTAGACTAGAATTGCTTAAAGTTGTGATATAAGATCCCTTCATGTATAGCTTGACTTGATAAGACAAGACCATTTCATGGTAGTTTAGGATTGAGAAGTCATACTCTCCTAAGGGTATCTTTAACTAGCATTATAGAATTCCTTCATGGTAGCTTTTGTTTGTAGATCTCATGGTAGCCTAGAATTGAGGAATCATACTCTCCTAAGGGTAGCTTGCACTAGCATTATAGAGCACCTTCATTGTAGCATGACTGGGTTAGGCCAAGATCATTTCATAGTAGCTTAGTATTGAGAAATCATACCCTCCTAAGGGTAGCTTGTCTAGCCTCATAGAATGGTTGCATGGTAGCTAGGATGGAGTACTTGTACCCTTCCTTGAATAGCTTGGACTTGCATGATAGTATACTCTCCATGGTAGCTTGACTTGGCATAATGTAGTCATGTTAGCTAGATGATTAGCTTGGTCTACCCTATTAGGGTACTATTCCTAGGTAGCCTTGAATTAATAACTTGTGATTATTCATGTGCGATGTCTTACCTTGTACTAAGAAGATAATTACTTTAAATGAGTAGAGGCAAATAGAAAAAAGGGACTAGTCCCCACCTAATGAGTTAGTATGATAGCCTAAAGTGGTACTTAGTATAAGTAGGATTATGGGGTCTTATCTATGCATTGCACAAGTATGACTTGAAGCTAATTATGAAGAGTTCTCTTATATGAGGTATGTTTAACTTGGATTGTTGCTATAGTTGCGTTTCATAATATGTTTGACTAAAGGTGATAATTCCCTTGTCTATATGAAGTAAGCTAAGGATGAGATCAAAGGATGGTAAGTATGCGTATGATGAACTAAAAGTAATACTTAGTGTGAATGGGATTATGGGGTCATATTCATGCATTGCACAAGTATGCTTTGAGGTTACTTATGAAATGGTTCTCTTATGATATGAAGGTCTAAGTAGTGACCATGTTATGAATATGCGGTATCTTTTATGCTATTGGATTATCCCTTATGTTGACTTATTCTCATGTTATGACTATGTTGGAGATTATGCTTATGACCATGTTATTATCTCTTATGCCTATGATTATGTGTTATATTTTCTAACACTTTTGTTATGCTCTTATGATGTCATGTTGGCTAGCATATTTAGCACATTTTGTACTAACGCATACTCTTTCCTACATTCTCATCAAATGTAGAGTTCAACGACTTTGAGATTTATTCTTGAGGATAGGTTTCTTGAAGTGAAGAGTTGAAGACTTGGTCAATCCTCATAGCATCGAGGATGTGATCACCTTTCCCTTTATGTCTTTATTTTATGTTTTAGACACTAGTATGTGTTGCGTCCTAAAGTTTTATCCAAAGTTGAGTTTAGATGGTTTGAGACAAAGATTTGTAAACTTCTGGTTGCTTTTATAAAGACTTCAATTGTACGGAAAAGTTTCAAAATTTCCACATCATTTCTATTTACTTTATGTTATGATCTGATAAGTTACTTGTGTTAGGCCCTGTCAGGGTCTAGTATGCCATGTTACATCTAGGGTATACCCCTAGGTCATGCAAACTTGGTATCAGAGCACAAGGTTTTAGAATGATTGTAGGATTGTCTTAAAACCATGTCTAGTAGAGTCTTGTTCATAAGTATGAAGCGCACCAGATTTATGAATGGGAAGCTATTAGATGATTAGGAAATCTCATTTCTTCATTCTCTAAGTCATGCCATAGAGTTTAGCACTAGTAGGTCGTTCTCCTAATCTGTTCCCTATGGTTTTCAGGATATGGCTAATACAAGGGCAAATGCTAGGTGGGATGAGGATGACAATGTGGATGAAGAGGCTCCCCCCAAGCCCCTCCTAAAGCTCCGATTAACCCTAGGGAGGATAATATCACAAATGTGGAGTTTAGGTCGGCAATTCAAATATTGGCCCAAGCCATGATGGCACAAGTGAATATGGAGGTAGTAGCTTCGGTAAATCCAATAGTGGGTATGGATGCTTCTAGGGTAAGGGATTTTATGAGGATGAATCTCCGGAGTTTTATGGCCACAAGGTGGAAGAGGATCCTAAGGGTTTTATAGAAGAGGTTTATAAAGTACTTGTTATCATAGGGGTGACTTCGGTAGAAAAAGTGGAACTAGATGCTTACCAATTGAAGGATGTTGCTCAAATATGGTATGAGCAATGGAAAGATGCTAGGCCGGTAGGAGTGGGCCCAATAGAGTGGGAAGTGTTCAAACTAGCATTTCTTGATAGGTTCTTTCTGTGAGAGTTGGGGGAAGCTAAGGTAGAAGAGTTCATTAACCTTAAGCAAGGTAGCATGAGTGTTAAGGATTATTCCTTGAAATTCACCCAACTATCCAAGTATGCTCCATCTATGGTGGTGAATTCGAGGGATATGATGAGTAGGTTCTTGACAGGAGTGTCCGACATGGTAGCAAAAGAATATCGTACGGCAATGCTCCATGATAATATGGATATCTCACGTCTTATAGTGTATGCCCAACAAATGGAAGAAGATAAACTCAAAGAAGAGAAATCTATGGAGAAAAAGAGGTCTAGGATGGATAATGATAAGTCCTTTCATGATGGGTCCGATGGACATGGTCGCTCTAGGAACCGACAAAGGTTTTTCGAACAAGGTGCTTTTAATGCTTCTAAGTATAAGGAAGAGAGGGTGTCTTACCCTAAGCCACAATGAATTAGTAATGATTCCCTAGGGCCTACTTATTCTAGGTGTGGAAAGAGAAATGAGGGTAGGTGTATGGCCGGTAGAGAAGGCTTCTTTAGTTGTGGTGAGAGTATCCACAAGATCAGAGATTTCCCAAAATCAAAAACTATGAGGAGAGAGGGTAAGCAAGTTGCTCCTAGTGGTTCAGATGAGAATGCTTAGAAGAAGAATAGGTTCTATGCTCTTCAAGCTAGAGATGAACAACAATGACCTCCTAATATTACTACCGGTATGTGTTTCATGCTTTATTAGATTCTGAAATTTCTTGTCTTTTGTGACTTCATATGATAGACTTTGATGTTGTCTCTAGTATAAATGAGCTTTATTATGGGTATGTGTTGTTGATAGTAGAACCCTACTAGGCCATTTTGAGCTTTGGGTATGTTGGTGAAGACTTGATGAGTATGGTGTGTAGATAATACCTAGAGGAGTATGGCTAGTAGACTCTACCAAGGGTAGTGATATGATTAAGATGGTGCTTAGAAAATCGTTGAGGCTTCCTCCCAAGAGGGAGATGGTGTGCCTAGATAGCAAGGTCCTTGTGTGTTTATATGTGGCCATGATTTTCATATGTGATGCATGTTCTTTAAAGCTTGTGTTTAATGAGTTATATGATTGATTTCCTCATGTTGTAATGCATTAGCATGACGCACATACAGAATTCATGAGATGAATAGATGAACATGATTTAGCTCGGAGTTGAGACTTCCTCATTGGAAGTATGCTTTGAGTATAGATTGCATATAGGCTCTATGAAAGTGTGTCAAGCATGATTTAGCTTGGAGATGGTAGTTCCTCATTGCATTGAGTATGTTTAGCTTGGAGTTGATGTTTTCCTCATTGGTTGTGTGCAATTAGATGTGTCGCATTCATGATGGGCTACTAGTCTAGAATCGTTTCCTTTAAGAGGTGTTCAAAATTGTCATTCAAGGACGAATGTTCCCAAGGGGGAGATATTGTAACACTTCGTAGTCTAGTAGACCATCTAGGGCTAATTTTTAGGGCTACAAGTCAAGGCCAAGAGGGTATGAGCCAGGGCAAAGGGACATGGGCCAAGGCTTCCCCATTCTTGCCATGGCACTGCCCATGACCACGAGATCCTTCATGGCTCGTACTGGCCACCACGGATCGTGGGACCACTCATTGTGGTAAAGCAGTGAACCCCTCAAGGCTTCCCAAGAATGGCTCAGCTTCACGAGCCACTTCATGGCTAGTGGTGAAGACCACAGCTCGTGGGAAGGCTTGTGAAGAGGCCTTAGTATTTTTGGAGGCCAAGACACAAGGCCTAGCCACTGCCCAAGGACCACGGGTAGGACCATGGCTCGTGGTAGGGACCACGGCTCGTGGAGCCTGCCGTGGTGCCTGGCACATGGCTACCTAGTGAGGGGCTTTTTAGGGAATTCTTAATTAGGTGGTTATTAAGTGAGGTCATTTTGTATGGACTTAGTACACCTATATAAGCTATTTTAACCCTTTAAATACCCCATTCAAGTCATTATTTCCCTAAACCCAAATCAAATCCCCAAAAGCTCTCCTCTCATATATTTCTCTCTTTAAAAACTTGAAGAAGAAGATAGAGCTTGACGCTAGGTCAAGAACAAGACTCCATTGTTGCAAGCTTTTTAAGGCTTTGTATCGAAGGTATGCTAGCTTATTCATCCATGTATTCTTCCATCAATGGATCCCCTTGAACTCCCCCAATTGTGAAGATGAAATCCCCAATTCGATTAAGGGTTCCTTCCAATATTGTGGGTTATGTTGATTATGGATTCAATTGAGTGGATTTTGATTCTTTATGATAGAATTAGCAGTGAATCAAGCTATTATGATGATATTACATGTTTTCCATGTTTAACCATAGTTTAATAGATGAAATTGAAGAATGTGGGTTTATGCCTTGTGAAGGAAAATTGAGGATTCATAGGTGATCTTGTTGAATTGATGTCATGTATAGTAAATGTTCAAGAATAGAAGTATGTAAACATGAATTGAATTAGAATAAAGTATATATGATGGATCATGACTAGTAAAGCTTGATATTGAACCTTTATGATGCATTATGGCTAGAATTGCTTAAGGATGAAGCTTGTGACTAGAATGTCTTGTGAACCAGATATGTATGATTATAGTAAAAGGTAAAGATTTGAGAGTAAGGATTGTATTCATAAATATTGATCACTAGGGAATTGAGAGTAAAGATAATATGGTGAATGATGTACGTTAGGACTTTTAGAGAAAGCCTAATATGATGAGATAGCTTGTATGGAATTAGTAGACTAATAGATAGGGTGGTTGTGCAAGGTCTTTACCCACATGCCCTACTTTCTAAACATATGAATGCATGAATGTAGAATGTGAGAGGTTTTCTCACATAGAATAATTCTAGGTTAAAAGGTTTGCTTACCTAAAATGAATCAGACATGTTAAACTAGAATAACTTAAAGTTGTGATATAAGATCCCTTCATGTATAGCTTGACTTGGTAAGACAAGACCATTCCATGGTAGCTTAGGATTGAGAAATCATACTCTCCTAAGGGTATCTTGAACTAGCAATATAGAATGCCTCCATGGTAGCTTGAGTTAGTAGATCTCATGGTAGCCTAGGATTTAGGAATCATACTCTCCTAAGGGTAGCTTGAACTAGCATTATAGAGTGCCTTCATGGTAGCATGGCTTGGTTAGGCCAAGATCGTTTCATGGTATCTTAGGATTGAGAAATCATACTCTCCTAAGGGTAGCTTTTACTAGCCTCATAGAATGCTTGCATAGTAGCTAGGATGGAGCACATGTACCCTTCCTTGAATAGATTGGACTTGCATGATAGTATGCTCTCCATGGTAGCTTGACTTTGCATAATTTAGTCATGTTAGTTAGATGATTAGCTTGGTATAGCCTAGTAGGGTGCTATTCCTTGGTAGCCTTAAATTGATAACGTGTGATCATTCATCTGTGATGTCTTGCCTTGTACTAAGAAGAGAAGTACCTTAAATGAGTAGAGGCAAATAGTAAAGAGAAACAAGTCCCCAACTAATGAGTTAGTATGAAAGCCTAAAGTGGTACTTAGTATGGGTAGGATTATGGGTTCTTATCCATGCATTGCACAAGTATGAATTGGAGCTAATTATGAAGTGTTCTCTTATATGAGGTATTTTTAGCTTGGATTGTTGCTATAGTTGCCTTCAATAATATGTTTGACTAAACGTGATTGTTCCCTTGTCTATATGAAGTAAGCTAAGGATGAGATCAAAGGATGGTAAGTATGAATATGACCTAAAAGTAATACTTAGTGTGAATGGGATTATGGGGTCTTATTCATGCATTGCACATGTATGCTTTGAGGTTTCTTATGAAATGGTTTTCTTATGATATGAAGGTATAAGTAGTGACCATGTTATCAATATGTGGTATCTCCTATGCTATTGGATTATGCCTTATGTTGACTTATGCTCATGTTATGACTATGTTGGAGATTATGCTTATGACAATGTTATTATCTCTTATGCCTACGATTTATGTGTTATATTGGCTAACACTTTTGTATGCTCTTATGATGTCATGCTAGATAGAATATTAGTACATTTTGTACTACCGCGTACTCTTGCCTACATTCTCATCAAATCTAGGGTTTGACGACTTTGAGTTCCATTCTTGAGGATAGGTTTCTAGAAGTGCAAAGGAGTTGAAGACTTGGTGAGTCCTCATAGCATCGAGGATGTGATCACCTTTCCCATTATGTCTTTCTTTTATGTTTTAGACACTTTTATGGGCTGCGTCCCAACGTTTTATTCAAAGTTGAGTTTAGATGGTTCGAGACAAAGTTTTGTAGACTTCCGCTTGCTTTTATAAATACTTCGATTGTATGGAAAAAGTTTTAAAATTTCCGCATCATTTCTATTTACTTTATGTTATGCTATGCTAAGTGGCTTGTGTTAGGCCCTGTCGGGGTCTAGTACGCGATGTTACATCTAGGGTATGGGTTGTGATAGTGTAAGGGTTGAGTTGATAAAGGGTTAAATACAAAAGTCCATAATACAAACGGGTACAAGTATAAGGATCCATTAGACCATTTCGCCAATTCATTATTCAAATTCAAGATCGAGTTAGGAGTAAAGTTTGAGGGAGTTCTGTTGAGTCATTTGAGAAGTCTATTGCGACATTTAAACCTTGTTTTAAGACTTTAGTATTTGAGTATGAGGTTATATAGAGTTGAATTTGGTTTTTCTTTTTAAATTAATATATGGGAACTAAGTATTCCTAAGAGTTAATGTTTTTACATTAAAAATAAGAGGAAACATCGATTTCCAAATGAGTTCAGGAGGAGCTTTTGAGTAAAATCTCTTTTAAGAGAACCTATTGAGTAATAATATCAAAGTTTGAGGATGAGGAAATGTATTTAAACATATGAGTTGAGTTATATTATTATGAGTAGTATTGAGCACCGATATGGGGACGAGTTCAAAAAACTCAAAGTCCTCATAAATCATGCAGCCAACTTGGGTTGAAAGGGTCATACTTTTTAGATGATTCCTTATTTCTTTTTAAGCATAGCTTAGTGGATCCATTTAGTTGAGGATGTCTTATACTTCCATAAGGTATATGATAGTTCTGGCAGCGTGGGTGAGACTCTATATCATCACATAGCTCATAGTGATAGTTTTCGGTTAGTGTAATATCCTGCCTTAGAAAGAGCTAAATTTGAAAGAACTAATTTGGAAAGAGCCAAATCTGAAATTTTTTCAAGTTAGGCTTACATTATGAGTTGTGGATCAACTTCAAACGGCCATAACTTTCAGTAAAAGATGAGTTAGATGGCCCATAAGATATAGTATAAAAGGTCTTGCAATCCTCTTTCCAACGCCACCAATTATGCTAGATTTTGTGTTTGGGTGAGGGAGATATGCTTGTTTGAAGTTAGACTGTCCAATTAAGGAAAATTACCCAAAAATGTGTTGCTCTTTACTATGAGTGGCTAAAACCCCCATTCTTGGAGGTGAGATTATGTGATTGAATGTTCCAATTAGATTATGGGTGTTAGTATTTGCTAATTTTATTGTTTATTTGAAGTGAGTTCAATTAGTAGTTGAGTTTTAATTGATGAATTGTAGTTGAAATTACAGTTATAGTTTAGCATTCAAAGCTTGCCTAAGAAAGAGGCTTTATAATTAAAACTATTAATTCATGATTGTAGTGATTGGGTTATTGTGGACCTAGCTTGAGAAAGTGGATCTGAATTCAATCCTACTAATCTAGCTTGGAAAAGTAGATTAATTGAGGTATTGGGTTATTTATATATGATATGCTTGTCGAGGTTCAAGAGAACTCGCTTTATTCACGATAGTTGATTGAGAAATGTCTATTGAACTTAAAGCCTAGCCTACCCACTAAGATTCAACGACTTTTAGTAAATAATAATCACCCATATAGCGAACTTGGTGTTCAATCGATCACAACCCCAAGGATCCCTCTCTACCTGATTACTCCCGATTATTCGTAGTTGTTAATTGTTTACTCTAATCCCCCCCCCCTCCCAATTCACATTTATTGTCAAATCCTGCCATTTACTTTAATGGTTTCAAAATATCTACTTTTACAAATGATTAGAACACTCCTTTCAATTTGTACTCGATTTATGTATTTTATCACTCCCTGTGGGGTCGACCCAACTCTTAGTTGGGTTTATACTTGATTGGAACCTCCTACACTTAGAATCGGATGAAGTGTAGTTGAGCGTTATCAAAAATGGTGTTGCTACCGGGGAATGGTGTTTAGAATTCTTTTAGTTAAGTTTATTTGTTAACTAATTTTGTTGTAGTTGAATCAACTTATTTTTGTTTGTCGTTGGTTGCTCTTAAACAGGTGAAGAGATGAGTGTTAATGGTTGTAATACTAGCCATCTCGGGCACAATGATGACATCGGTAACTTGCACGATGTCAATGAAGATTAGTTGGGAAGTGCGGGTGCTATTTGATTACCTTTGGTTGTGGGCAATGTAGTGTTTCACGTGACTAGCACTATGTTGCAGCTATTGCAAATGAACGGTCTTTTGGAGGTCTAACTACTGAGGAATCTAATGACCACATCTAGAACTTTGTGGATATGTGTGGGACATTCTTCTTCAAGAACGTCACTCAGAAGTCTATATGACTTCGTTTGATTCCCTTTTCCCTAATGGGGGAACCAACGAAGTGGTTAGCTAATTTACCAAGGGATTCAATCACTTATTGGGAGGAACTCACTGATGCGCTTTATGTAAGGTTTTCCCTCCCTCGATGATGGTGACATTGAGAGATAATATTCAGAACTTTAAGTGAGTGGATGGTGAACCAATTCATGAGACATGGTTGAGGTTTCAGAAATTGTTGCTCCAATCTCCAACTCACGGACTCCCGAATAATGTGTTGCTACAATATTTCTACCGGAGTCTAGATTTAGTCAACAAGGGTGTGGCTGACTAGCTTGTTCGAGGATGAATCACGTAACAACCATTTGAAATATCATCTACTCTTCTTGATGAAATAATAAAGATCAACCATGCTTGCGACACTAGAGACGATCAAGTGTCTCTTTTGAACTTTAGGATGACAAAGGAACAGATAGAAAAGGACCAAGAGTGGGATGAAAACATGGCCAAGATGATTACCCAAATGGATCTATTGTGAAAACACGTCATGGGAAGTGGTTCCAAGGTTGTGAATGAAGTCGGAGTTAGTGGAGTGAACCTTGATGAAACAACTTTGAAGCTATATACAATGAAGAAGTGCATTTCTTGGCAAATCAAGCAGGTTATTTCCTTCTAAACTATCCAAGGCCGGGAGGGAACCAAGGTTGGAATAGGGATCGAGATGATGGTTGGAGAGACCTAGATAGGCAATGGTGTTACTGCGGTACAAATTGGAGAGAGAGAGGGACTGTGACAAAGAATGATATGTACCTCCAATGAGTGTCAAAACCCAAAAGAGTAAAGGGCTGATCCTGAAAATTTCCGCACTAAAGATATGCTTACACACATTCTCAACAAAGTGGAAGTATCGGACAAGGTGCTAAAGGAAATGAAACATGACGTCTCATCCCTTAACCAAATTTTTACCTCACATTCAGTATCGATTAAACATCTCAAAACACAAATGGGTTAAATCTCGACTCATCTAAATCCTAGACCAAAATGGGGTTTATCGAGTGATACCATGGTTAACCCAAAGAATAAACTTTGAAATGTTGTCTTCATCGTTCCACGACATTAAATAAGGCACTTTTTGAGAGGCAAGCCAAGTTTTTAGTTTTTAATGTTGTTGTTTGAATAACGGGTGTTAGATGTGCAGGTTGAAAATTTGAAATTTTGGGAAAAGAGGCAATAATGCGAGCTTAAGTACCGTTTGGTGACTCGCCAAATAGGTCGGTGATCCCGATCTGGACCACCATTTTAACCAACCAAATGGCTGGATTTCTGTAAATTTAAGCGGTCAAAAGCACCATTAATCACCGAATGGTCGGTGACATAAGTTGATATCGCCGATTGCGGCGCGAACTGAAGTGTCAAAAGGGGTCTTAACCATTTTAAATTCAAAATTCCCTTTACTTTTATATTTTCTGACTTTTGCACTCTTACATTTCATATTTAAATCTTATTTTGCTAGTTACATTTGTGTGGGGATCAATTGCTCGAGGGATTTTTGTGCCTTTGCTTCCGTATTTCCTTGCCTAGCACTTATTTCCATCTACTTTTGAGGTTGGTGTCCAGAACTCGGCTTAAATTTTTGTAGTTTGTGATGCATAGTTTTTTTTTTTTTTGATCTATTGCATGATGTTGAGTAGTTGGTTAAATTTTTACTAAGGGCTTCAATCGTATATTGTTTGATTTTATGCTTAGCCAATAATTGTTGAATTTCATGTCTAAATTAATTGAAATCGTGGGTGTGTATTGTTTGTATGTAGGGTCTGGTGAGGGTCAAGTTTGAGTAACCTAAATAGTACCAATTGACTGAATTTGCTCAATGATAGAGCGGTGACGTCATTCTTAAGGGCAAAAGACATTGATTGGTCAATTTTAGATAAACTGGGGGGAAGTGTGAGTACCCTGGGGTCATTATTGATATGGGTTTGAGCTTAATTGCACAGAATAGTGCTTAATTTTCATTATCATGGTTTGTGGGCTGAAAATTGAAGGTCGGGGTAAATATCTGGTATGATAGACCAGTCGACGAGCTTAGTCAAGCTCACTGAATGGCTCGGCGGTTCGCCAAGTGACCCCTCAATTGCCTTTTTGTTCTTCATTTATGATGATTTGATTCTATAACATTCGATGATATGACTGAGCTCGCCGAATGTCTTTTTCATCGCCTTTTGTCAGCCCCAATTTTAGGAAAATATTCTGTAATTTTCAGCGAGCTACTTTTAGTTCGGTGAATCGTCGAGAGGCCCTAGACCTCATCGAATTTTATTGACTTCTATGAAATTTTATTCTGAAATATTCCACGAGCCCGACATAGCGCACCAAATGAGTTCGGCGACTCGTTGAACTAGTCGGTGAGTTTCTTTGCAATTTTTTCACTTTGATTCTTTGTTGACCTATTTCTAACGTATTGGTTCGTTCTGTATTGTTTTACATATATGGCCAGACCCATGGGTCCTAGTAGAAATTAAGAACCCTTGAACAGAGCAAATGGTATAGTTATCAATAAGGGTGTTGCTCCTCGATGAGCTACACAAGCTAAACCTCTTCCGACAAGGGGTAAGAGTACATAAAAGAAAAAGGCCCTGCGAAAAAACGTCCGACTGAGGATAGCTCTGACAGCATAGGTATCTATGACACCCACCTCACCACTTCAGAATCTGATGTTGAGGGTAACTCGAGGTCTAGATCGTCGACGTCTGTATCCGAGCCGGAGGATGAATAGACTTTGCAGAGGAGGAGCGCTGAGCTGTGCTTTAAAGTTCTACATGATCCAGCCAAAATATCGGTGACTTCTACTTCTCCTTCACCTCCAACACAAATAGTTGAGCAGGTACCTCAAGTGCCCCCAGTACAGGCACCCCCTCCTCGGTCGTTGGACAGACTCAAGGCTGCAGGGATGAGGAATATCTTGGAAGAGAAGAAGTTGTCTACAGATGGAGTGGTGTACAGGTACCCAGAAGTGTGGAACACCATCAAGTTCCACAAGTTTGATATTTTTACACTGCCCCAAGGCTCATACATACCTTTTTGGGTCCGAGTGTTTTACGCTGAATAAGGGAAGTTGGTGCCGAAGGGGAAGAAGAAGGCCAGCTCGTTTGCACCGGTTGATCATGTGGTGGTGCGTGGTAGAAAGGTGAAATGCAGCAGCACCAACATTAATGATGTGCTGGGGTGTACTATGAATGCCATCCACGTATTGGTGGACCAGATACAAAAGGAAAGTCTGGATGACTTAAAGGGATGGTTGGCAACTCTAATTTCTAACATCACACTGCCATGGATCAAGCCTGGAGTTCAAATATAGAAGAAGTATTTGAATGTAGTTGTCCGGTATCAGTTTGGATTAATTAGCAGCACCTTGATGCCTTCTCACAATAAGTCCATATACTGCATCCTAAGGAAGCATTATTAGGATTCATCATTGACCGGGATAGGCTGAATCTCTGGTTGATAATCGAGTAGGAGATGGCCATAAGGGCCAAGCAGAGTAAGACTTTACTTCATTTCCTGGTGTTGATCACAGAGTTATGCCGGTGTGCTCGGGTACCTTCTATAGAGAAGATGGATGTGGAAGTGACTCCCTCTTACTCTAATGACATCTGGAGGATTGAAGACGAGTACACTAAAGATGAGCCTGAGAGGAAGAGAGTTGCTAGAGACACACACAACCCCTTCTACTCAGGCCGATGAGCCTTCAGGTACCCCTAGCACTTCTACTACTGTTCCTTCTTTTCTGTTACTATTATTAATTCTACTGCTGTTGTTGCTGCTTCCTAGCCCCCATTCACCCAGGCGATGCTATTCAAGATGGGTCATCTGGCCCAATCTACTGACGTACGAGTTATTCGAGTAGAGGTTGTTGTCCCTGGTCTGAATGATAGGGACATTATTGCTGCCTTAGCTCCTATCTGAGCTGAGTTGAGAGAGCACAGTGAGTTGATCACCGCGCATGGCCTAGCATTAGATGCCCTCACGGCGAGAGTAGAGGCATGTGAGCAGAGTGAATTCCAGTCGGCTGATGTGTCAACTTTGAGAGCCAATGTTACTAGCTTGAGACGTGATGTGGATAAGCCTAAATCCACTAGTATGTCTATGTTTTTCGGCCTTTTGGACCTTCCCAAGGTCCAGATTACAGAATTGCCAGCCATTTCTGAGATCCCTTCGGCTACTACAACCGGAGATGTTGTGGCTGATGATGATGCCGAGTCTGATACTCTCGAGACCGATGAGAAGGAGCTTGGTACCTGTGATACAATATATGATGACCTAGAGGACCTTGAGGCATGATGGCACAGACAGCTATGGAGGGCTCTCTTTGGGACACATCGATAGTGGGCTCTAGTGGAGCAAATGATGGAGATGACTCGGGCACTGACGCACAGATTGAGAGAGTCCTCGATGTGAAAAGTTCACCTCAGGCTTAGCCTAACAGGGGGTCTTGACTCTCTTTCAGCTTTATTTTTAGACTTTTGCATTGAGGACAATGGTTTGCTTTGTTTGGCGGGGTTAGGTATCTCCATACCTGCCTCTTGTGGACTGTTTTTTGTGAATGATTGGTTTTTGATAGCTTATTCTGTATGCTTTCTTTTTTGTGACTATCGGGATTTGGTTTTAATGTGAATGTTCGTTTTTTATCCAAATAAAAAATGTCACCTCTTGATGTTTGTGAATGTTGTTGTTCTCTTGCGTATTTGAGTATCGGTTGTGATCAATACCGATGACTTAAATAGTGTTCTTGATTGGACGTTATGTTTGTGCAATTCCAATGAGGAAAATTTGATTGCATAAGTCATCTGTGAACTGTTAACATCATTGTGACTGGCCTATGGTTGAAATGAATCTTGTGATGATCGTTGCATTCGAACTAAATTTGTAGAATCTTGATTAATGATTGAGTTGAATGCCATGTGTGGTGAGATTGTCTTGAAATATGTTCTTGGTAATAACCAGAACTTGCCCTGTCGGTCCAATCGATTAATGTAGGCGAATGCTAGAGATGATCTTAGGCACAATTTGAGGTGAGTTAACCAAATTACTAGTATGCCTCTTTGTGACCACCTTGTGAGAGTGTGAACCTAGCTTGGCACCATTTGAGCCTAACCTTTTCTTTGGATGAAACATGAACACCTTTGACCTCTTTGTCCCATCACCTAAAACCTTCAAGAAGAATTGGTCCATTTGAATAGCAAACTTAGGCCAAAAGCCTAAGTTTGGGGTGTGGTGAAAAGTGAGGAAACTTAAGAAGTTTGTGAAAAAAATATTTTCCCTTGATGGAATGTGTTGAAAAGATGGAACCCCTCCATATAAAAAAAGGGAAAATAAAAAAAGTATTGAAAAAGAAAAAGATATTCCAATAAAGCTTATGCAATGGATAAAAGAAATGGGGTGTCCAGTGAATCATGCTTAAAAGAATATAGGGTGGATTGTGAAAATCAAAAAGAGTGAATGAAAAGGAGAAAAAGTGAAATGCAGGCCATGCTTCATGAAGTTAGAAGTCACTAAGACAAAATGATCATACATTTACCCTCAGCCCCGTTACAAGCGTTGAAAGACCTTTTGTCACGACCCGGGAGCACCCCCTAGTCGTAACCGGCGTACTCGACCTCAAAGAGGTCTAATACAAGCCTCTTAGCATTCATTCATCGCATAGACACTAAAACCATAAGGAATT
>JAJONQ010042102.1:0-34932 GCA_036250385.1 Solanum microdontum
GGGTGCCGTGGGTTCACGTGAACCCATGCTCCCCTCTCTAGATTATATATAGTAGTGTTATATTTTTAAAAAAATATTTAAATATAAATGTGTGAACCATATTCAAAGTATCATATAATAAAGCGATGATGATTGGGTGCACTTCTCTAAGTGAGAGATAGAAATTTAAATCTTATATCTATCTTGTCTCTTTGAGTAACATTTTTCCAAGTGATTATCGATCAGTTACACTTTTATCATTTCAACTAATTTTTCTTTTATTTTTTTCCTTTATTCTTTCAAAAATTTCAAGTGTGTTACATTGAGAATTCCTAAAAAAATTAGCATTTGTAAATTTTTATATAATTAAATCAAATGTGTATATTAAAATTTAAAACTAGTAGTATTATATATTTTGGACCTATAATTTTTAAACTTTAATGGTTCATATTACGAACTAAAGGTCAAATCAATCAAATTTATAGTTAAGATACATTTTTTCGTAATCGTGCACCCATCTAGGGGAAATTTTGGATACGCCTCTGCAGGGGAGGGTTGTGTGTACGTAGCCTTACCCTTACCTTGAGAAGATAGAGAAGTTGTTTCCGACAGACTTAAATATCTACAAATTTTCCTCAATGGTTAATGCAACAATTAATTCCAAGGCTGCCTAACAAATTCCACATTTCATCTAGTCATTTTCACCAAGGAAATTTAGGGGCTGCAGACTTTTCTGCATCTTGTAACAAGGTGTAACATTTTTTCCATTGATTAACTTGACTTATATGTGGAAATTAGAGTAACATAGTATAAAAATTTCATTATAAAATGTGTAAGCTTTTCTGCTATTTCATCCACAAATCAATTTTCTTTTCTTTGCCATGGCTTGTACCAAACTACATTTTCCAATTACCGCGACGACTCTGCTGGTGATACTTATATTGGCTACCTTAGATTTCACAGGTACTTATAGAGTTCTGAAAATCCTTATATTGACAGTGTGTATAACTTATATCTTTCTAGTTGTCGTGATATACATAGATTCATCACGAGCTAATAAATAATATTGTTATACAGGAGCACAAACAGGAGTTTGTTATGGAAGAAATGGGAATGGATTACCATCTCCAGTAGATGTTGTGGCTCTATGCAATCGAAACAATATACGAAGAATGAGAATCTATGATCCTCATCAACCAACTCTCCAAGCCCTTAGAGGCTCGAATATTGAACTCATACTAGGCGTGCCAAATCCTGACCTTCAGAATATCGCGTCTAGCCAAGCTAACGCGAATGCTTGGGTCCAAAACAATGTTAGGAACTATGGTAATGTCAAGTTCAGGTATATAGCTGTTGGAAATGAAGTTAGTCCATTAAATGGTAACGCGCAGTATGTACCTTTCGTGATCAATGCAATGAGAAACATTCAGAACGCGATTTCTGGTGCTGGTCTTGGAAACCAGATCAAAGTTTCTACTGCTATTGAAACCGAACTTACTACAGATACTTACCCTCCATCAAGAGGCAAATTTAAAGACAACGTCCGAGGATATGTTGATCCCATCATCAGATTCTTAGTAGCTAACCGCTCACCTTTACTTGTCAATATATATCCTTACTTTGCAATAGCAAACAATCAAGCTATTCAGCTTGACTACGCGCTGTTTACATCCCCTGGAGTTGTTGTAAATGATAATGGAAGAGAATACCGCAACCTGTTTGATGCACTCTTAGATGCTACATACTCAGCCCTTGAAAAGGCCGGTGATTCATCTTTGGACATCGTTGTATCAGAGAGCGGTTGGCCTTCAGCTGGAGCAGGGCAATTGACGTCCATTGACAACGCAAGGACTTACAACAACAACTTGATTAGACATGTGAAAGGAGGGAGTCCGAAAAGACCATCAAAGCCAATTGAAGCTTACATTTTCGCGCTGTTGAATGAAGATCTGAAGAGCCCTGAAATTGAGAAACATTTTGGACTGTTTACACCAAACAGGCAGCCAAAATACGCAATCAGTTTCAACTAGCTAGACTATGCTGAATAATTAACGGAATAAGAGTTGTTGATCTTCTCTCTTTATAATATGTAGTTGAATAATCGAATCGTTGCTCAACTTGAACGGAGAGCAACCCTTCGCGTGATAACTGATGTGTACTCATCCTACATGCTTATATAAGGCAATTATCTATATCTGAACTTCTTTTCCTCTAAGTGTGTGTCTACTAACTCAGGTTTGAAACTATTTCTCGAAATGTGATTGAATAACCTAAAGAACGTAGTAATTAGCATTTGAAGTCGTCATTGAAAAATTTATAACTCATAACATTCAAATCGTGAATCGTCTGCCATACCACCACTTCCTTCAATAGATTCAAATCCTTGTAAGCACAACAAGAAGAGAACAACTCTACTTATACTCATATTAATATTACTTTCTTATAAAGTTCAAACTAGATAAGTAAAAGTAAATGCAAGGAGTAAAATTACTCGATAATGATTAAAGCGGATACATGTCAAAAAAGAAATATACTAAATGCATAAACAATCCTTTAAACTTTATAATAGATTTCATTTGAACGTTCAAACTAATTTGACGGTACATGTCATTTGGGCGCTCGAACTACAACCTGTTCCAATTAAATATTTGAACGCGTGATAAAATGTTTCTATTAGATATATTTCCGACTTAAACTTTTGAAACTTTTTGCATATGTTTTCAAGTATCAATTACGTAGATGAAAATATTTAGTTGAAAGACGTTATTATGTGTTCAGATGCTCAATTAAAACATCGTATAGTTCAAGTGTCACCTTGGGACATTGTCTTCTAGCTGACAAAAAAATGAGAACTAAGATCCATTAATCAACCGAGTTTTGAAGACTCGGACTCGGGCCGAGTCATTACCCAACAAATGTCACCGGAACTCAAACCCTTATCGGCGCAAGAATGGGAAAATCTAATCGACGATTACAACCACGGTGGTTCACGGCGGCTCCGGTGGACTTCCATCAACTACGCCGCCGTTCCTCTCCTTGACCTCACACTTTCCTCACTTCTCCGGAAAGATATCCCTCATAATCTCAAACTCCAGCTCCTCATCTTCATCGAAGAACACTTCAGTACAGACGAAAACGATACCGTATCACCTACTTTCCTCAACCGCTTCCTCGAAGCCCTCCGGTCGGTAATCCAATCACCAAACGACGGCGTTTCAACGTCGTTCGCTCTCAAGGAACAGTTTCTTATCTCTTCAACTTCAATTTTCGTCAATTGCGTGAGTTATACATCGAATTGTCTCGATTCTAGCTTTGTTACTCCTCTTGAAAGTTTAATTGAGCTTTTGTTAACTATTATTAACCGGCCAAATCATAGCGTTGACCGGCAAACTCGATCAATTGCTTGCGAATGTTTACGTGAATTAGAAACTGCTTTTCCTTGTTTGCTTTCGGAAATTGGATCACATTTGTGGAGTTTGTGCCAAAATGAGCGTACTCATGCTGCCCAAAGCTATGCATTATTGTTATCAACTGTTGTTCATAACATTGCTAGATTAAAACCTACTGTTTCATTCAGTAATTCTTCGACGTTGGTTCCGTTTACTGTACCTAGGTTTTTGGTTGATGAAAATGTTAAAAATGGACATTTTCAAGGGGAGTTATCGGATTTGAGTAACAGGGAGTTGAGGAGAGTGGTTGCTTTTTTGCTTGAATGTCCACAGAATTTGACTCCTTGGGGGTTATTGGAGTTCATGGATAAGACATTGCCAGTTGCTGCAGTATTGGATTTGCAGCCATCTTTGTTGAAGGTTCAATTTTCGGGATTGCTTCATACATATGATCCTTTGCTATGGCATGCATATTTAGTCATGTACTTAAGCTATATGGATTCTTTCGAAGGGCAAGAGATGGAAATTGCAATTCGACTGTTGTTGTTATCCAAAGAATCCCAGCATCATTTGTTTTTTCGATTGTTGGTACTGCACTGGTTAGTTGGGTTCATAGGGTTGGTATTGAAGAGGGATTTTGTGAAAAGGAAGAATGTTGTTGATATGAGCTTGAGCTTTTACCCATCGGTGTTTGATCCCCTCGCTTTGAAATCGTTGAAGCTTGACTTGCTTGCCTATTGTTCAGTTTTGATTGATAATGTCAATGGAGTAATGAGTTCAAAAGGCAGTCCACAAATGACTCGGGAAAAGTTATTTGAAGATGGCCTTGTTTGTGTATCAGCTTTTAAATGGTTGCCTCCTTGGAGTATGGAAACTTCTGTGGCATTCCGTGCAATCCATAAGTTTTTGATCGGTCAGACATCTCACTCAGAAAATGATTCTATCTCCAATAAAAGCCTTTTGGAGCCAGCAATCTACCATACTGTGCAGGTACACATACTTTGAACCTGTTGTTCTATTCTTACTTTGAGTCTGTGGCATTGGTTTGACGCATTTGGTGCTTCACTAAAAGGAAAGAGCTTATACATTCTTTTCACTTTGCGTCTCTATGTGCAAACAGTCGCTAGATATTTTCTTCTTTTCCGTTTTACTTGATCTGTTTGAATTTGAAAGTATAGAGGAAAACATATTATTGATGAAAGAAGGTTAGAAGGCTGTAGCATAATAGAGAGGTCTAGAAGATGTGCTCCAATGAAAGATAAGAACTTTGGTGAAAAGAATCTGCATACACCGTAACTCTCCAACAATATATAACAAGTTCTTCCTTCAGGCCATCTATAGGTGCCCTGCCACGTGTGTAGCTTTAATGTCTTCCATCTTCTTGTCAAAATACGGATGTTGATTACTTTATCTTGGGAGCTATATCGTAGAGGTGTTATTGGAGTTTGTCTTATAGGAGTTTAGAAATGAATGACAGATGATGCATCTCCTCCTGACTTATCAGTAGTACTGATACTCTACTCTGATTTTGCAATGATGCTCATATATTTTTTGCCTAAATGTTTCTGAAGCTTGACTTATGTTTTGCAGAGAACACTTATAGACTCTTTGTCTGAATATAGAGGATTGGTCCCTGTCATTGTTGGCTTCACAGACCGCTTGTTGACATGTTACAAACATCAATTTTTGGGAGAACGCCTACTTAAGACATTTGATGATAACTTGCTTCCAAAACTCAAGATAGACTACAAATTGGTATCTTACTTCTGTATATTGGAAAGGATTGCTGAGAGTGATAAAGTTTCACCCAGTGGGTTAATAGAGCTCCTTACCAGGTTCATGGTAGTTCTTGTTGAAAAACATGGTCCAGATACAGGATTAAGGTCTTGGAGTCATGGGAGTAAAGTTCTTGGAATTTGTCGAACTATGATCATGCATCACTATAGTTCCAAATTATTTGTTGGGTTGTCTCGTCTTTTATCATTCACTTGTCTTTATTTCCCAGATCTGGAAGTTCGTGATAATGCCAGGTAATACTATGAGAAATATCTCCATCCCATTTCTTACCTCATTCTGTTCGGATGTACACATTGTTTATATCGTCACCTGTTCACCGCAAATGAAAGATGTCAATAACATTGGGAAGCTTGTTCACCATTGAATTTGCACTTTGTAGGATTAACTGGGCAAAATAAACATATTGAGTGTGCAATATACTATTGTTTTCTAACATTTGGTGGTATTTTGCAGAATTTACCTGCGGATGCTGATTTGTGTTCCTGGGAAAAAGCTAAGAGACATTCTAAACAGTGGGGACCAGCTTCCTGGAATTTCTCCATCTACCCATTCCAGCTCTTTCTTCAGTGTTCAGTCTCCTAGACTTTCTCACGACCCTAAGAAATCTAGGAATATTTCGTCCTGCATGCATCTTGAGCGCATTGTGCCATTGTTGGTTAAACAATCTTGGTCTTTGTCCCTGCCAGCCCTGGGATTTGATGCCAAGAAACCTAGTTATATAGAACCCATCAAGGACAATGCGTTCCCAAGTGAGCAAAGTGAGTTTGACAAAATTACTGACGATACAGTGATCTCTGAAGCCAATCTGCTCAATCAGCCTCCAGAGCCATTACGTGTGATGGATTCAAAGATTTCGCAGATTGTTGAAATCTTGAGGAAGCATTTTTCATTTATTCCTGACTTCAGACACATGCCGGGTGTCAAGATCAAAATATCCTGTGCTTTAAGGTTTGAGTCAGAGCCCTTCAGTCGCATTTGGGGAAACAATATGCCAGCTAATGGAGTCGATACCCTTCCTGCCTTATATGCAACTGTTCTCAAGTTCTCTTCTTCTGCGCCGTATAGCTCCATTCCATCATGCCACGTTCCTTTTCTTCTAGGTCAACCCCCCAAAGGTTTCTACTCTTTTAGCCAGACGAATTCCCTTGATATTATCCCTGTGGAAGATGTTTCTGAAACTCCTGGAGATGACAAAAGCTTCAAAGCTCCTGTTCTGATTGAATTGGAACCACAGGATCCAATACCTGGTTTTGTTGATGTTTTCATTGAAACGAATGCGGATAATGGTCAGATCATTAGAGGACAGCTGCATAACATTACAGTAGGAATTGAAGATATGTTTCTCAAAGCTATTGTTCCAGAAGACATCCCTGAAGATGCAGAACGTGGTTACTACGTGGATCTGTTCAATGCTTTGTGGGAAGCATGTGGCGCTTCAACCAGCACTGGGCGGGAGACATTTGTACTCAAAGGAGGCAAAGGGGTCGTAGCAATCAGTGGTACTCGCTCCGTGAAGTTACTAGAGGTTCCTGTGGCATCTTTGATCCAAGCCGTAGAGCGATCCTTGGCACCTTTTATTGTATGTGTAACCGGTGATTCTCTAACCAACCTCATGAAGGAGGGAGGAGTTATAAGGGACATTACATGGGATGAGATTAACTTGGGTTCCTCTTCCACGGATGATACCATTGCGGAAACCAGTTTAGTTGGGGGACCGCTTTACCTCAAGTACAAGGATGATGAAGATGATGGAGAAGGGGGTTATGTCCAAATTAGTAAGAAAAACCTAGGCATTATTCAGATTTTGATATTCCTTCCACCAAGATTTCATCTCCTTTTTCAGATGGAAGTTTCTAATACTTCTACACTCGTTCGAATTCGAACAGATCACTGGCCATGCCTAGCTTATGTTGATGACTATTTAGAAGCTTTATTTTCCTAAAGAAATTTGTTTTTTTACTCTCCTTATTTCATTGAGAGTCATATTCTTTTTCCCCATTAGTTCACTTTGTGAGCTTGTGATATTTTACTCAATAATAGGTCTGATGTAAATTTGCTCTTCTTTGCAAAAAGACTTCTTGGTAAGACTGCAAAGAATGTAAACGCCTTGTATAATGTTTTTGATGAGAGATGAAATGGTGCAACTTTCTGTTTCTTGTGATAGTGCAAAAGTTCTATGCTCGATCGAATTAATTATAAAAAAAAATAAAAAATGCTTTCAATTGAATTATTTTATATTTTCATGCTATTGTGCATCGTAGAGGGGAGCCTTGGCGTAACTGATAAAGTCATTGTCACGTGATCAAGAGGTCATGGGTTTGCTTGTAGAAATGCAGGTAAGGCTGCATAGACCATTGTGGTTTGGTCCTACCCCATACTCTGCACATGGAGAATGAACCTCTTTTGTACTATGGTGGCTTGATATATACATGAAAAAGATAAAATTTAGAATTGAAATAAATCTCTTTCAACAACATACTATGTGTAATCCCACTAGTAGGGTCTGGGGACGGTGGTGTATACACAACCTTACCCCTACCTTTGAGAGAGTAGACAGGTTGTTTCCGATAGACGTTGAGCAAAATTTTACAGATTTGTAGAGTAAGTTACCACCAACTTAAGAATACAAGAACATGGAGGCTGGAGCAGTGACTTCTTTTCTCTCCCACCCTTCACCTTTATCTGCTGCTTTTCTATCATAAAATCTCTCTTTATTTCTTCCTTTTTTGCATGAGAGGAGTACAAAGCTATTATGTATCATGGGATTTCATGTCGTCTGCTGTTGATGTGAGCACCGATAAATGGTTCAATGTTTCCGTTTAACACAGCAGTAAGGTCAGACAATTGGACGCCCGTCTTCATATCTTCTACCAGTTTGTTTGGATGATATACATACCTCCTTATCACTTGGTTCCAACTACTAGATATATCACTACTTCTGATGCTAGCCAAGTTTGAGACTCCTTGCTCCTTCATTACAATGAGAAGTTTTGCCTTTAAGCGATTCAGGGCCTTGAGCTTATTTGCGAAACGACTTCTTTCACCTGTAAATAGAAACTATCATGGTAGAGAGTGGCCCAAAAAAGTTGAGAAAGCAAAAGAGATTTTATATGTGGAAAATAAACATTTATCTTGCACAGGCAAAATGTACTAGTCAGAGCCACAAATTTAGAGCATATATTCTCCTAAGGTGGCAACACATTTGTGTCGGACACAAATATCTTGGACTGTATCTCACAGGCCACAGCTATCAGAAAATCAATGGAATATGAATATAAGACAGTATTTCCAGCACCTATCATGAATCTGTCAACCATGTGGTAGTATACGATCTACTGCAGAATCTTGAAACACAACCTTTTTTGCTCCAAAATGTGATGTATCACTTTTATGTGCAGTATGACTTTTGAATGACCAAGAGACAAGAATTCGCCCAACATTCAAGCATCTCTTTTGAGTTCACTTAATGACACACTTAAATATGGTGTCCACGTGATTACAATGATATGTAACAACTTATATGTATTATATAGACTTATTATGTTCTATTGGGTGCCCCATAGACATTTAACTCGTTTGCTTGTTGAAAATGTATCCAATTCTGTAACTGGAGACAAACCATAGAAGAAGTTTCCTTGTCATGCCATATCTCATACCCTTTGAGAACAGTGCTTCTTGACATATAATTCTTCAGTTCTCATTGTTCGAAGTCTAACCTCAGAGAAAGGAAAATCAAGAGAGTTGCAAGGTAATTTCCTTCAAAGTATTTTTTAAAAAGAACTTCTGCATGCATCAGTATCTATTAGAGTCTCTATAGCAGTCTGTATGACTGCCTAACTTCTCTACGATCAGCAGGACAGACTGCAAAAGTTTATTTTTCTTTCCTAATCGACTACTTATTATGGTAATGAACATTCGACTTAAAAACTAAAGACAACTCTCCAGGCGATACTGCCTAACTTCTGCACTCTGCAACAATTGTTGGGACGGACTTTCGTGGATATTCAGATCCATAGACACACCAAATAAAATTTTCTACACACATACAAATATAGAGAAGATTATGTATGTATGTAGAAACCTTAAACAGATCATTGTGCAAAAACATCAAAGTACTATGAATCACCTATAGAGACAATGATACTCAACTCAAATCACCCATTATTACCTGTTGACCGGACTTGCAATCCTGTTGGAATGTGCTGAATGGTGAGTGAAGGTGAAGTCCTGCCCTGTTCCTCTTCATACGATGCTGTAATTTCTAGATCGTTTTCATCAATTTGGAGGTCAGGGGATGATTCAAGAAAAAGAGGAATAACATTGATCGCAGCAGCTCCATCCTGCACAATCCATTAAGATTAACCTGTAAATTTTATCATTTTGATCTAAGAGGATACAAGTAGCCAGATAGACCGTTGTGTTAATGTAAGGTACATAATGATTGCTCGACAAAACATGTGTCGAATCATCATCCTTCATTAGTCGGTTAATACTTCAAAAGTTTAAAGTTCTGGTCTTCCCAATAGTTTAAAGGAATTTCAGTATTCATTTTAAAGTTCCCCTCTTTCCTGACATATAAAGTCTCTGTGACATCGTCACGTAAGGAGCTCTTTCTTCGCAAAAGCAATACCTCATCATGAAAATCGATGGCCGAGTGATTTGAATTCCACGTTCTAGGAAAATGGAAGGGGGTTATTTTATCTTAGTGCAAGTTTGGTAATAGGAAGAGATCAGTGTACTTTGTGTCATATGTTTGTTTTCACTCCTTATTCTACTGAGTACTGACTATTGTTAACTCAAGTCACCCCTTATTCTACTGACTATTGAACTGCATCGAAGCATGATAAATTTAAGATTGTTTCATAAATCATCAAGTTCTATAAGTTCTATACTACTTCCACTCAAAACTTGATGTACTTTATTTTATCTATGCAATAATACACACCATGATAACTATATTATATCTTCTCCTTTTCAGTTAAATGTTGGACAATCACAGTTTCCTTCATAACATTAATAGGTAGTAGTCACATTTTATGACCTGAAATAGATTACAGAGAATTTTTGAACTAACGGTCAGCGGTTGTGATTTATTCACTTCAGATAAACTAAACTCTAAGCAGAATGCATCAGAATACTGAGATTTAAGACGACACATGAAAAATGTTCTCCTCTTAAAAGGCCAACAAGAATATGTCTAATGACTCTCATAGAACACATAACTCAAAGGATTGAGTAGGAAATAGGAAACTATTGGAATATTATAATTCACATAATCAACTGATAGCGACAGGGGAGAACTAAATTTGAGCTAAGAGTCCTCAGATTCATACCTTTGAAAGATCAAATTTACCTTCAGAACTTCCATTCATGCAATGGATTCCTCTTTCTCCTGAAAGATAGCCGTATGCTGACTTGAATTCTAACTCAATCATCACATATTTGATACCACCACTCTCTGAATCTTGTTTCTCAACTATCCTCGCCTTATGACCTTGTTTTTCTGCCCATTTGATATACATTCTTGTGAGTTTTTCTGCCCAAATCTGGATCAAAGTGGATAAGTCTAACAGTGAGAAACAGTACCATAGTCTTGCCTAGAATGAAATTTCTAAGGAAATAAAGCTACATCAGCTTGAAGAAAACCCATCTCTTCGACTTTGAATAAGCAGAATAAATAGATGTTCATGAGCAGCTTGAAGACGAGTTGCTAGGAGTAGAAGGCTAGTATACCTACTTCCTAATCTCAACTATAAACCTTATCAGGCATCAGGTCTACAAACTACTACCTCCTCTCTGAAATTCGATGTTTTCCATAAAGAACAAAAAAATTGGAAGTTCAGAATCATTTCCATGTAAAATAAGTTTCTCACAGTCGAAATTTAAATCTTTTTGGGAGAAGAATCTATGGTGCAGATTGACTATTAACTTAATGGTTGAGATGAGTATATAAGTGAACAGTAATAAGGAGCAAGGGCACTGATAATACAAATATAACCCCCTTCCCTCCTTGCAACTTCAAATGCAGGGAACTCATCATGAAAGTTCCACTTCTTATACCTACCTAATAGCATGTTTATATCTCAGAACACTCATTGGCCTACTTTTTTCACCTGAGATGCATATGGACCTTTACTATTGACTCTTCAAGTACATGCGGCAATATAGCAAGAGATCACAGGTGAATACCTGCGAGTAAATGCCCTCGTTTCCAGATTCAATGGTCACACATGCTCCCTCCATATCATATGGCTCCCTAAGAAGCTTGGACATTTCATACTTATCTAATGTCTTATTCACACTGACACAAGCTGTATACGCCTGCTTTAAAAAGTCATAGTTGATAGAATCCATTCCTGCTAGTTCCGTAATCAGCTTAGCTTCTTCAGCCTGCAGAAGCACACTCAATGGAATAAAATTTGAGTTTTATGGTTTTCCCTTTTAAGTCTTAAATAACTAGGCAATAAACATATGCTGACAAGTGAGAATTAGCTTTGGGTTATCTTGCATGATACCTTGTATCTAAGGTCTTTGAGGGCATCAACCGCTTTGGCGCTTTCAGCTAATTGCACAAGGTCTTCATTTGACTTGGCTACGTCATCCCACAAATCATATTCACGAATAATTTCTTCCTGCTTGAGGCGTCTTGCTTCTTCAAATTCTAGTGCTGTTGGTGCCAACATTTCAGCACGGAGTACCAAATCTTCAATCTTCCTTTTCAAAGCAAATGTGCCTACATCATGAGACCATCCATACCACAAAAAATTAACAGACTATTACTTACTATACACGCATTCAAATGCCAAGATTTTATGGCAGTATCTTGATGCTGTGTATAATTTTTCTAATGATGAGTCGGTCTAGGAACATGAATATGTTGAGGATTCTAACTTGATTGTGTTGCATTCACATGCTTCTTGACAAAGATTCTTCTCAGCTATTTAGAGTTTCTTCCCTTTAAATTGTCCACTTTCCCATGCTATCTTCTCTAGACAACACTTAAAAAGCATTAAGACCTGTTAAGGAAGATCTCCTGGTGTGTGAAAAAGGAAAAATAAATGCATGTCCTTCACTTCCCCTTGTGGGTAAGGGCATTTTCACAAGGGAATTCAAAAATTCCGCACTTATCATCTAAAGCTACTTTTGAACTACCTTGAACTACTTTTGCCTCTACAAGTTAAATTCTCCTTATGTCAAGGGGATTCAAATTAACCTTCTGCCAATATATTTCAAGAAATATCTTTCCCTATGCATAATTCTGCAACGATTGGTTGTGACTCCGCTGCTGTGTGCACTGCCTACACCCTAGTCACGCCTTTACATTTCCTTCTCAATTCTTTCTTATTTTTGGAAGGGGAGCCTTGGAGCAATGTATGTCACGAGTTTGAACCATGGAAGCAGCCACTAATACTTGCATTAGGGTAGGTTGTCTACATCACACGCTTGGGGTGCTGGCCCTTTCCCGGACCCTGCTAACGCTGGATGATTTGTGCACCGGGCTGCCCTTTACCCTCATTCTTATTTACAGTTTACTAAGCACTTCGGAAGGTTCCATCTTTCTTTAAGTTAGCCTGCTTAATTGTCCCTCACTATCTCACTGAGCATTCTCTGTCTCCATTCTCTCAGTCTCAAACACTAGTCTTTGCACACTACTGGTAATACTTCAAATTTATACCTCAACACCTCGCACAAAATAATCCATAACCTAAAAGTAGTTAAATTCATCTAAAAGTTAATAAAGCAAGGGCAAGTAAACTTATTTATTTTAAGTTTACAATCACCTCACTGATGAACCTTCTTAAAAGAATCACGAAGACTGATAATGAAGTTAGAATTTCAGCTTAGCTTAGCAACCACTTCATTCTAAAAACTTAAAGAGTTAATGATCAAAAACACATCCGAATTATCACTTTTTCGCGAGTTTCATAGCTCAACTAACCATTATTCTCTTTACCTATCTAAACTATCACTCCCTTTGTATTAAAACACACCTCAATACTTAGTTAGCCAAATCTTTGTTCCCAATCGACAACAGATGCATGTAGACCCACTCAATTCATGAATTTCATACCTCAACTATCCATTATTCTCTTTACCTATTTAAATTATCACTCTCTTTGTATTAAAACACACCTCAATGCTGAGTTGGGTAAATACTTATTCCCAATTAACAACAGGGCTCGCGTAGGCCAACTCTGCATCTAAGTGTGTTTTTTTATACAAACGGAGTGATAATTCAGCTAGGAAACTCGCGAAACATTAACAGTTTAGATAGCTAAATAGAGCAATAGATAGTTGAACTACGAGAGTCGTGCGAAAGAGTGATACTTTAGGAGTATTAACTCAAACTTAAACTATTAAAGATGGTAGTAACCTTTTTTTTTTGTTGATTTTACTTGATATTTCTGAAACAAGAACACAAGCAGAGAAGAGAAGAAACAAACCAAGCTCTTTGTAGAATCTTTTCTTGTCATCGGTGTGCTGATTATTATGAGCTCGAATTCGAAAAGAAGCTCTCTTTGAGCTTCGAAGGTTCAATGGAGAAGACGAACAAGTAGCTTCTGTCCGTACAGAAAAAGGGTCAGCAGCCATTTTAGCCATACTGGTAGTAGACTGGTGGTGGATAAAATGTTTCTTGATTTTCCGGCCGCCGCGAAGAACACGGGTTTGGGAAATGGAGAGTGGTGCAGGGGCTGTGCGCGTGCCACATTCCTGTTTTTATATTTTTCTATGGTCTAATTAGCCTTATTTTGTCCTCTATTTTTTTATGAAAAAGAAAAATATCCCCAATATTATTATAACGACAACTAATCTTACGAGAGTGGTCGGAAAAGGATGGTGTATATGCAGTCTTATTCGTATCTTGTGAAATGTAGAGATGATGTTTTTCGATAAACTCAATATTATTGTCTGAAATATGTTATTTTGAGCAAATATTTGAAATATAAGTTCTTCTTTAGATATTTTGAAACTACGTATATCTTTTTCCAAAAGCTGACGTTATGATTAGTTTTAAATTGGTATAACAAGATGTACTACTAAAAAGTGTCTTTGGTAGATAGTAAAATCTTTCTCGAAAATTATTTTTCAGGAAAATTACTTTTTTTTTTTAAACTAAAGTTTTTCATGCTTTTTTATTTTGGCTAGTAAGTAAAATATATTATTTCAATAATGTCTATATATAATCTAAGCAAATAGAATTATGATGGTAGTGATGATTGTGTAAGGAGCAGGCAATCGAGTGAAATGTCGCTTATGAAACTTGTGTTTCTTATTTCCACTGAGAGAGTTCATTTTTCTTGCCCTAAAGAGCTATCATTATTTTCAGTAAATACAATTTATTTTTTTGTCAACTTTCTTTTCCAGCCAAAAGTATTACCTAGAAGTACTTCAATTCAATTTCTATATTCTTGTTTTAAGCAATGGTAAAGTGTTCGAACTACGAAATCAATGACGCTTGCTCAAGGTAGATTGCACCGAAACCTGTGTGAACGTGGAATGCATCATGCACCGAACTGCCCTTTTATTTTTGGGAACTTTGTGCCCCTGCAGAAGTGTGTAGTAAAGGCATTATTCAATTAAGTATCAAGAGTTTGAGACAATTGATCAAATTGTACTGGCTTGAAAATGATTGTCAAACAGCAGAAAATTGAAGTTGTTAATAATACAAGCATTATGTACTAGTTTTGAACACCAAGATCTCTGTATCTAATGATCTCGACACCCAAGTAGTCAACAGGCCCTTGGACGGCCACATGAGGCTTTCCAACTTGAACGCGAACAGCAGATACCTGTGGATACATGGTGAGGGTTGTCGATGCTATAAGCTGAGCCACAGATTCTAGCAGATTTTTAGGTGACCCCTCCATAACCTCTTTCACTATTCTGCCAATCCATAGATTTAAAAGATTGAATCAATGAATGATCACGCCAAAGCAAGCATACGTGCCTAGCTAAAAAATTGATCCGCGAAATGTTTATTCTTAAAGACTGCTAAGACAAGAAAAGCAACTGTAACTTACAACCAAACACAGTCCAGGAGATCAGTTAGCGCCAATAGGAAAATTCCCTTGTATCAGGTGATTAAACTATTGGAATTTCAGGTGTTTCTTATTACCACACACTGACATGAGATTTACTTGAGTAATCAGGATCCAGACCACTAGATCCCGCCCTTAGGTGCAAAGTGAACTCCTCTAAGATAACTAATAGTAAGGCAATAGTCCATTTTTCCTCGAGAAAGTAGAACATTACGAGAGCCTCTAGCGGTGGCATCAAAATTCCAATGTATGATGGAATATCCAAAAAACAACATAGCATCAAGAATCTGCTTCAGTATGCTCTCGAAAATGTTTCAAATGAGTCAAGTTCTTACTACGAGAACTTATAAAATCATTAGTCCTTTTACAGTTGTTTATAACCCAATTTAACTTTGGTGAAACTGCTCAATCCTCGTATATTTTCTATCCGGTGAAAAGAGTATTATTTAAACGGACCTCTGAGCTAAACCTTGTTACAGAAATATTCAAGATGTTTCATTTATTAAGCTATGAAATAAAGTTCTTTCTGTTCGTTCATCTCAACTATCAAAAATGCAAAATGAACAAACTCGAAAGCATCACTCACCGGTATATATCAGTATAACTTAGAGTATCGGACAAGCAGTCAGATTCACCAGCAGGTCGAAGATCCATCCAAGCATCAACATCTACCAGGAACTTCTGACCAAGCTTCCTTTCCTCTTGCTTCACCCCATGGTATCCATGAAACTTTAAACCCCTCAGCACAAGTTTGTCTCCTTTTGGCATGTCCATGTGACCTGTCATCAGATACTCATAAAAGAAGTCATTACAGGGGATTCTCCATTCACAGGGGCTCGAACCGGATACCAGATGGTTATACAAAAAAAAATCCTCATAAATATTGCAAACTAAAGCAGGTCATGTGATCAATTATGTCCTAGCAATTTGGTCCTATGGAGGTAATAAAATGATAATCAAGGACACATTCCTCACTCATCTATTACTTCTGAACGCCGGTTATTGATGCAAAGACTGAGGAATACAGACATCAAGCATAACTACCGAGAGCAAAATAGGTTGGCAGGCCTTCTTGCTTAGGAGGAGCAAAGAAGAAACTTTTTTGATAAGCTAAGTATTTTGGTAGTTCCTTCGGTGTTTGCAAATGACGCAGTATGTGTAGACATTCTAGGAACTACTTTCAAAAGACAAATTTGGTTGACATCATGAACTATCAAGGATCTCTAGTGCTACCCTTAACTTGTAAATTTCGTCGAGTACATATATCTATCCAATTAACCAAAACAATATGGTTCTTTAAACATCTTTCAACAGCTTTGCCGTCATGAAGTTGAAATAGATGAAGTCTTGCAAATAATTGGTCCACTCATGAGATCCTACTAGTTATCTCCAGCAATATTACAACAACATACCCAGTGTAATCTTGCAAAGTGGCGGAGCCAGGATTTTCACTTAGGGGTTTCAAACACTGAAGAAGTAAACACACGAACTAGATGAAGGTGATTCGACATCTACTATATATGTAGATAAAAAATATTAACCCCACCTACCTATAAGAGGTAGAGATATTATTTTCGATAGACCCTCCGCTCAACCAAACTCTAGCAATAGTACATTCTGGAAAAAAACCATAACTACTGTTTGGTCCTTAAATTTTAACCCGTACATCTAACAGAAAATTCCTTTTTTGCTGCTCTACATTAAATTCTTATTATGCAGTCATAAAGATTCTACCTTTACATGCTTATATATCAAAATCAATTGAATATTTCAAACCCCAAACTTTTTTTTGAACAATTAAATGATTTCAGAGACCCAAATTAGTTTAGAATAACATTAAATTAGCTCAAGAAGAATTAGTAATAATAAATCATAACAAAAGGAAAAAGCTTAAGCACTTACCGGAGCTGGGTTTTACGACGACTGGTTTATGGTCGGCGAACAGCCGGAAGGCCGCCGGAATCTGAATAATAGTTTTGATTGGAAGTTTTCCGGGCTTCTGAATATGGAAAATGAGTACAAATATCTTTTGTGTGTTTTATTTTGCATATTTTGTAGTGTTATCTTTTAATAATAAATCTCATAATTAAATTTACACTTTTCAAATCACTATCTTTAAAATATTGTATCAAAATATAGAAAGAAAATAAATAAATTTACTCATTTACTTTCAAATAGGTAAATTTTGAAATTACACTTTCAAGTTATTAAATTAATATCCTTACTATCAGAATTAGACTTGAGAAATAATAAAAAAGAACTTATTTCGAAGATACGCTTAGATAAACATAGATATATATTCAAATTTTGTATTCAATCATTTTAATAAAAATTTTAGCTACATCATGACCGACTAATAATTTGTTTGCAAATTTGTTTTGATTTTTTAAACACAATTATTAAGGTCTGTATTCTACCCATGAAATACTTTGAGAAAAGATATAAACTTACTTATTCTAATACTCCATTGATCACGTTTTAATTACCATGCCACTATGGGGAACCAAATAATTAAGGTGTAAATCATTTAAAATTGGTTTGTAAACACTAGCATACAAATTCCACTAATCAAATCCTAATATATGTCCCAAATACACTGAATTCAGACCCAAATTGCCAATTTTTAAATTGTCCACTAGCTCTTGGGTCCAGCACACAAGTGGCTTAATCATACTGTATCAAACACTAACCCAGCTTTCCATCTTTTATTATACCCTCACCGTTTTAATTTGTATATCCTGTTATATATTTAAGATCATAAGATTAAAAATTGTTTTTGTACCTTCTATATATTTTTAATTTAAAAGTCGTTTTTACTTTCTTGCGAATTGAAGGGGGAATATGTCATTATGATTAGGAATGGAATTGACCGTTTGCATGAAAACATACTACTTTTTCTAGTGCCATCTTTTTTTCTACTTTTGTGGTGCTGATAACTTGGCCACACAAGTAATGCATCTTTTAAACGAATATATAGGCAGGATAAAGCATCATATTCCACTAATTTTTGGCCGTTCATGTCAACATTTAACAAAATAACATTATTGTGAATGGCTACGAGTTTAAATCTTGAATTTGCCTTTATATCCGGACCATATGACGGGATCATAAAGGATGTGAGGGACATGTTCTTGCAAACATGGGCAAAGCCACTTAAAGGCAAAGGTTGATCCAACGCACACCCTACACTGAAAAATTATATTGTAACACACCCTTCATCAAAGTTTCTGACTCCGTTACTACTTGCAAATAACACAGTTATGCTACACGAGTAAAATCTTAGGTCCAAATTTATATTATGGAAAAAAAAAGTAGAGAAAGGTTAGGAGCAAACTAAATGACCACCATAATTCACATCATTGCTATTTGGAGAAATGAAACTTAAAAGCTGCTCTTTTTTTCACTTTTGTTCAACTGGTTTTTACAAATTTTTTTCACTTTTACAGTGCTGTTGTTTACAAGAAGTTAAGCTAAAGAAAGGATATCAGACTATGAACAAGGCTAGATACAAGAGTGTGCCACCTACCTTGCTCTATACAAAGGTTACATGAAACTAAAGCTTAAAAGACTTTCTAAACTGCTGCAAACTAACAACTGACTTTCTGAAAGCAAACCAAGAGACTGGGAATTCAACGAGGCTGCTGGATGCTGCGGAAACTGTTCCTCGGGCTCACGATCTTGGATGCCTTCTCAAAGTATTTGGGTGGCCCAATGGGGGATCTTGGTGAACTCAATGTTCTTATCAGTGCATCAGATGGTAACCCTGTTAATCAAGTGGGTAGAGTTTATAAGGAAATCATCATTTAAGAAAAACAGTAATAACCATAGTGAACATCAAAAATAATCACAACTAAGACCAAGCATGTAGGAATTTTCCCTTCTTGTTTCAACATGCTCGCACAAATTCCGACACCGGCAGGGATTCATCCCCGGACTTGTAGAGTTTATAGTATAAAGATCTAATCGACTAAGGTTCCTCACTTTTTTCGGTTTTTCCGACTAAGGTTCCTCACTTTTTTCGGTTTTTCCAGACAGGTTCTGCACTAAAACTTCAGTAAACCATGCAAACCAAACATTATCTTTGTGCTAACTGTAGGTTAATTACAAGACAGAGACAGACAGATTGTGCATACCATATTGTGGCATCGCATTGACACCATAGAGAGATGACTTAATTCCTTGTTGCCCATTTTCGGAAGATTGAAGAAATTCCTCAAACTGAGCTTCCATGTTCAAGATGTCCTCATCAACATTGAGATCAATATTTTCAGGAAGCAAATCAGCAACATCATTACCAGCACCATATTCCTCTCCCTGGTTCTGGCTCATCCAATAGTCATGGAACCATGTTGAAGTTGTCACCAAATTCCACCATTCCGGTGAAAAGTCCTCTACCTGGCGCACGAATGAAGGAACAAAGAGAGGCGCATTTGGATTCAATGTTGATCTTCCTCCAGAAACTAGTGCCATATTGCTTTTTCAAAATTGATGCCTGAAGTTGTTCGATGAAACAAAAAACATGTTAGTGCATGACATACCGAATATGACCATATTTAGTACGTCAAGTTTCAACTTCAATATTAAAATCACCCACAGAACTAAAGTAGAAGTTTTTCCTGCCCTAATAAACCAAATTCATGAGCAAATTTATCAAAGTATGGTAACTGAACACTACAGAAAAGGAAAACTAACATTCTCCAGGAACATACGATTTAGAAAACCCGAATTATCAGGTCTCACATGGATAAAGCTCTAACCAAACTTCAACAATATCCTTTCTAATCTCTCAGCAATGATTCTATCTAGCACCTGTTACTACACAGTCAAAACCATAGCGCCACAGACATGAGGTAAACACCTCATACCTATGTTGCTCGGACTCTCCAAAAATGATGGCACATCGTGTTGGATCCTTCAAAAAACCCAAACACTACTTCTGAACGATCAGACACGCAGCCATCAACATTTTTGAAGAGTCCAAGCAACATAACCTCATACCACAATTACTAGCCTTCTTCTACTGTAATTTCAACTCGCTACTCCAAACCCTAACTCATACAACTCAAAAATCTCATATTTCCATAGCCAAACATGCTCCTCCATCAATCTTTCAGATAAACTAACAATAATTAACCTCACTTTCTCGGAAAACACCTGAATCCTTCACAGATCTACTCAAAACCATAGTCTTCACTATTTCATCAACAAAAAAGTACACGATATTGACTCAAATTGACTTCAAAAATCAATCTAAAACTACTCAACAAACAAAACATATCACAATTAATCACAATTTTCAAACATATTCATCTATCAGCATATATAATTCATCAAAACAAAAGCTAACAACATATTCATTAAAAAATGTTTTTAAAAAAAAAAAACTAGATATGATTCAACAGATAGACAAATTAGAAGCGAGAAAAATACTTGAAAGCTTGAAAGAAGCTTTAATGGCGAATTTACAGTACCTTTTAACAGATTTTTTGTTCTTCAGCTACAGAGACGATCTCGTACACGTATGATATCTTATCTGCACTTGAGGTCTTGTATTTATAGGCAGGAATACCGAGCCTATTAGGTTTGGAACCGAACTTGAGGTTAGATAGACCGAACCAGTCCACTGATTGACCTTCGAGAATACTTAAATAATTCTAATTAAAGTATTCCAGATATTCTTTTATTGCCAAACAGATATTATTAATAGCAAACCGGCACCTCCGGTCAATTTTCCATAAACCGGTTAGTTTCCCAACTAGTAAATATACCTTCTTTTTTTGTTTCGAATTCGTATTGGAGCTCAACTAATTTGGATTTACGTCTCGTAGAGCCTCATTTAGGCGAAACCTTTCTATTAGGATTTTTTTCATATCCAAACTCAAACTTGAAATCTCTAATTAAGAAAGAAGCAATCTATTGCGTCATTTTGAGCGATATGTATTACCCATCATTTTTTGTCATTTGAGAAAACTATAGAAAATCCTCCTAAATTTGACGTGAATGGCTGGCAAATTCAAACAAAAACTTCTTTCTAGTTAACTAACTGAACTTTAATACAACTTCATCTTGATATATGGGTGAAATACATCCTTAAATTCTCGTAAAAGTTCAAGGTGTTTTCAATTTTTATTAAGAGTCTTACGCTCGTAGCCTCGTACAAGAGTTTAAAGAATGTTTTTATGGCTATCAATAGTTCAGAGACAAAACTAACAATTTACATCAAGTTTAGAGGTGTTTTTAATATTTTTCTCTCGAATCGTATTAATCTACCGACTACAAACAAGCAGACAAAACAAGCAGCCGGTAAAACAAAGTGTATATACAGGTGTTAGTAATTGACTTGATATGAAACTTCTTGTAGGGACCATTTAACGGTGATTGATCCTTTTCATAATTGTGTGTAGGCCCAATATTGTATTATAATGAACGGTTGATTGATGAGAGTGTTTTGATCAGACGGTGGAGAATCATTGGAGTAGTTATGATGATGTATTCAAATGAATAGTTTAGTGGGACCCATTGTTTAGCTAAAATCCCCTGTAATCCGCGTCGTGCACATGGATGAGTAGGTCGGTATGCCCACCCACCCACCCACCTAAATATTCATAGAAATTCCAAATGAATGAATAATTTAGGTCGAGGACAGTTAAACCTTTCTATAACGGCATTGTTTATCTAAATATCTTTTATTTTTTTAGATGTATCGTGATATGAAGTTTTGTGCATTGTTATAAAGAATAGATGTTATTAAGAGATCTAATTATATTGTTAGCAAAAGAAAAGTATGAGATTGTACAAAAATTCTTGTTATTATGGTGTGATCATTGTATCAAAAGAAACTTATGGGAATAAATTGTTTGAATTTTTTTGTTTTTAATATCACAATTGCTAAATGCTTTGTAAAGTTGAGTATAATATGTTCACTTTATTTTCGATTTGAGGAAGAAAGCTAAAGAAATAAAAGAATCGTCAAAAATACCAGACTAAGGAATTCATGGTGATGAGAGTTAAAGAAACAATAATAATATATTTAATATAATATCATAAGTGAGTTTTGATGAAAATAGAATATATATCAATTTTACTCCTAATTTATAAGAATAGAGAGGTTGTTTACGATGGTCGAGGATACAAAAAGAAATGAAAAAGGCGAAAGTTAGTGAGAAAAAGACTATATTGTTTGTTTCTTTGGATGGGCTTTGTGATTAGTTATGGGCCAGGAGGCCCAGGACCAATGAGCTAGTTAGGAACTGGGCCAAGAACTAAGTCCAATGAATCAGTTGGGCCAAGTCCAGGCTTAGCTCAATATTACATGTTTATATGTCCTTTTTTTTCAAAAGTATTTAACTTATAGTCAGTGTTAACGAACTTCAAACTTGCAATGCTACCCCAATTTCTTCAAAGTATTTAACTTGAATGTCGTGGACGTTAAATTTTATCGGATTTAAAATAGGAATTTATCAACAACAAAAAAAAACGAATCTAATCCATCTTCAAACTCCATATATAAGATCAAATTTTCATTTGGCTTGGGTTGTTCTTTATCATTTGGTTGATTTACACAAAAAAAAATTTTAAGAAAATCGTTTAGAATTTGTTCCTCTTTTAAAAAGTCGTTCAAATATATTTATTGAGAAATTATCCTTCTGCAAAATGTTAGGTTCGAATCTAATGTTTACTCTTATATAAATGGAGTTGAGATTCAAATTTTATGAGTTTTAGGTATTAGTAAATTAATCTTTATACATATTTAACTAATCTTTCACCACACATATTGAACTTAAACTAAAAGCTATTCAGTTAGACTTAATTGGTTACATATATTTATCGATCTTACAAATAAAATATTAATAATAGTCTAATACCAAAAGAGTCTTAAAGTTCCTCCACATGTTAACTTGATAAAGCATATGCTAAACGTGAGTACCCAAAAATATTAAAGTAGACAGCACAAAAGGTGCATAATTGAGAAAAGGAAGTTGGTTTCAAGTAAAATTGGTTGTTGAAGTCTTCAAAGGACAACAAAGAGCATGTGGAAATCAATTAAATCCAGTATTTAATTTTTCTTTCGAAGCCACTAACTTAAAGTCGTACTTAAGTTGTACTTACTCTCTCGTACGTAGGAGTGAGCTCTTATTCTTTTTGCTTTTTTGATAACTCGAACTTACTATTTTCGAATTGAAACTTGAAAGTGAATGATTCTTACCATATGAACAACTCCCTTTCATCATTTTTTTATTTATAATTAATTAAGAAGCGTGTACTAGAAAAAATAATCTGCTAAAACCTTTAAAGTCAATTAACAACATAATATAAGCAAACCTTCTTACCATATGTCTAGGTTCACCAACCTCTCTCAATTTTAGATATATATTTAATGATATACTTTAATTTCCTTATTGACATTTATATAATTTTAAAATAATATATTAAATAAATTCAATGTAATTTCGAAATTCAGTCAAACTAATTCTCATAAAATATGACAACTAATATGATTCAAAATATACGGCATGTGCTTAGCTAGCTGCACTTGACTCTATTTTTTTAAAAATATTGTGGTTTGTATTCATCACCAAGCCACCATAATTGACCAAAAACATGTTAAATTAGAAAATAAAAGTCAAATTTGACTCAAGACCCTCTAAAATTGAGCAATTTTGTTAATTTCTAGTCTAAAATATCATGCCATCACTAGGAAGAAAAAAAAACCTTTTTCTTATTTTTAATAGAGTTTAAATTTGAGTTTTTTTTTTTAACTATAAGAATTTAAAATCGTAAAATAATAGGCCTAACAAAAAAATACTAGATGGACTTACTTAACAAATACGAAACGCTTTGTTAACCACGAGAATATATGTAAATAAAACGATAACAAATGAAAGTGATTTCAAATACTATAAGTTAGTGATCTTATAATTGAGTCGATTAATAATTAGAATCTCCATTTTCTTAATCACTCATGCCATTGTTATTTTCTTCTCGATAATATTTTCACATGAGTGAACATCCAATAATTCTACTAAATGAGCAAAAAAAAAATTGACAAGACATGAAAAAATAGATATGATCATAGAAACAATTTTTCCTGTATTATTCGATTGCAAACTTATATAATACATATTATGTATATATAACACTCAAAAAAAGAAAAGAAAAAAACAGAAATAGAAGAAAAACAGAGAGCAAACAGAACAAGATTATTCTTAATCATACAATTAATTACTATATGATTAAAAGAATAATCAGATCTTTATTCTTAATTAATCTTGATCTTTCTTCTGTTTTGGCACAGGAGCCGAAGCTAATGAAGATGAAGAAATAGCTTTGAGATTCTTCTTGTTGTTGTTAATGACAATTTTGCCCTGTGAATCCTCAATTAAAGATTCATCATTATTTCTAATCTTGATTAAGAGATTTTGCTTTGATATGTTGTCTCCACTAACTGTTTTTTGAATTGGGAAGAAAAAATCTGTTGGAAAAAATTTGTATTGAAGACCAGCCATCAAAGAACTAATTAAAAATTTGTTTTGAGTTTTTTTGTTCTGTTAAAAATTATGATGAGTATTTCACTTATTTATAGAAAAAAAAAATTAGACACCCTCAAAGGGTATTGAAAAGTCATTGCTTTTGAGTTGGATTATTCTTATTTATTTATTTAGTTAAAAATGCTTTTTTTATTCCTAGAATATTCCAAGCAAAGGATCTAACTTTACATACTAGGGTTTAGGGTCTTTACCTGTGAAATTATATTGGATTGTTGTTGTTGTAGGTATAACTATCTGGTATTCAGATTTTACTGACTCGTCTAATTTGTGAAATTTTCGACGGTTATCTTTTTTTTTTTTTTTTGTAAATTATGAAGTTTTTTAGCAACGGTATAAAAATATGTTTTGAGCAAATTGAAAAATATATGAGAAAATATTGGATCAAAGTTTAGAACTTGTAGACACACCAACCTAATATTTTGCTAGTTTTAACGGCTAAATGTATACATCTTTAAAAATAGAGATAAAATCTAAATGATGATTTATTAAGAAGATATTTGAATAAATCAATCAAAGAATTTAGGTTTACGGTGTATATAAGCTATGTACCGGAGAAACACTTTTTATTTTTATTTTTACAACTTGAATATATAATATCTGATTAAAAATGAAGGAATCGATCCGTCGTAGCACCTTGGTAGGTTTTACTATTGATCTACCTACTTGTTAGAAAGAAGAAAAATTCAAACTTGCTTTTGTTGAAATAAAATAAAATACTCCACTAGTCCAATTCACGAGTTTAATTGACTTTATTTGTGACACCATGCGCAAACAATACATGTCCAAGTAAGCAACTACTAACTCTCTTTTAAATATTAACAATAATCTTTTTAATGAATTACATATATTCAAAATATAGAGGTCATCTATTATTAAATTTTTATTTATTAGTGTGCAAATACTTTAAAATATAGATAATACTTTTTTTTTTTAAAATCCAAAAGGAAATCACACAGTTGCTATCCTTCAGGTGCATATTAAGTAAATTCGATTTTATGCAAAAAATTACAGACCACACAAGAAGATGCAAACCGTATTAGACAAGTCTAGTATGGGAACTCAACTAAAAAGACATTAATAAAAGAAATCAATTCCGACCTTAATTCTTTATAAGATACTACCTACTTCATTAATTCATCATAAAGGGTAATACAAATAATATTTATGAAATATATATAACACTCTCGCTGTTTCATTTTAGTTGTCATGTTGCATTTTTTAAAATTAATTTGACTAATTTTCAACTTTAAATAAATTATATTTATTTGATATTTTAAACTAAATTTTTTAGATATTTGAAAACTATACGAAAAATACTATAAATTGTAATTTTTTGCATATCAATATGATGAAAAATATATTGTAAAATGTTAGTCAAAATTATTATCGCTTAACTCTAAAAAAAGAAAATTGTGACAACTAAAAGGGAACAAATGGAGTATTATATTATAGGTTGGTAACCCACAGAGATAAGCCTCAAATGATAGGGACTTGCAATTTCATAATAGCCTTTGACAAGGAAAAAACGGTTTTTATTTCTTTCACAAAAAATTAAATAAGATTAGTTTAACTAATTATTCATTTATTAATTTATGTTAATTTTAAATTTATTGTAGTAGTAGTATCTATGCCGACCACTTTGATATATCACCTGAACAATGATCTTCCACGTTCGTATTTTATGTCACCATCTAAATAAATAATAATATCTTGCCATCGTAATCAAAAATATTAATCAGACAAACGATGCTATTATAGAGAATTATTGAGGATGAATTTCATTAGGCAGTTAGGCATGTGGTTAGTGGGATTATTAAAATCATATTCTATTTTTGATTCTTTGAGAGATACTTTAAACGACCTTTGGTTTATTATAAAAGCTAATATAAATTTTCTAGATTCGTATTTGGACCAAAATAAAGATTCTCTTTCCACTAAACAATATAGTTCTTTTGCTGGCCAAATAAATTTGATAATTGTCTACGTCAAAAATATAATATAATTTTTAAAAAAAGGTAAACGGTATTTCCCCCCCCCCCCCCCTAAAAAAATCAAATCATGTTCATCAATTATATGTATTTAGTCCGTTTTATAAAACTATAATAATAATATATTCAGTGTAGTCTTGTTAGGAGAGTGGTACGATATGTAGACTTGCCTTCTAATAGACTCTCGATTCGAGTAAAGCATTTCAAAGCAAGTCTGGAAAAAAAAAATACAGTAGTGAAGAGGTCATGTTAACGAGAAAAGAAAAATAACAATATGAACAAAATAATAATAATATTGATGTGGAAAAGAAGGAGCAAGTAAGGTGTTCCAAACGACTATTACCATGCCTTTTCCACATAAAAGCGACACAACACTCAACTACTACCCGCTAAACTTCTACCTAATTCTCGATTTGTATAACTTTTTATCTAGAGTCATATCATTTGTAATATATTTTCGATCTATCTCTACCTCTCCTTAGTTCCACCATAGCCGATCTTTCACACCTACTTATCGGAACATATGTACATCTCCTCTTCACAACACACCATCTTAGTTAACAATAATTATACAAGTAAAGTTTTTAGTCTTATTCTAATAGCTCGTTAAACAGTAGTTACATCTAAATAATTAAAAGAAGAACAACAATTTTGAAAGGGTAGCAATTCAATGTATGTGGTCAATTAACTATAGCTGATTAATTTACACCATTATTTAATTTGCATTATTGCATGCTTTTATTAGAAGAGATAAGTGGAATAAAATATGTACTAGTAACGTCAAAAGTTGGCCACAATATGAAAGTTCCAACTACTTATCACCACAAAATAGTCAATGAAAACACACATACATAGGCCTAAATCATTATCAACCATTCGACTTGTATTATTGTATGTATGAAATAATTCCTGTGGAAGTTGTTACTCCATACATTATATGATACATTTTTATGTTTAGACTATTTGATATCATTTTTATTTATCTGATATTCGGTATCCGCATTGAAGCTTGACTAATTCGCGCCATAGGACCTCATTTGGAGGGAAGTGCTCCCTACCAAGGATCTTTCCATAACTAGGGCTCAAACACGAGATCTTTAGTTAATGAGCAACCTCATCCACTGCATCACATCCCTTTGATGGTTTTATCATTCATTTCATGTAATAATTCAAATATACATGGTCAGTATAAAATATCTTTTTACACATTAGATAACTCATATATATATATATATATATATATATATATAATTCTCTTTAAAACGTGAAATTTATAATCTTAAATCCACCTGTTAATATACATCAATTTTACACAAGCATTTGCCCAAAATAAATCATTTGCATTTACTTGAGAATCTAGCAACAATGGGGAAAAATGAAATTGAATTGGATAGTAGAAAGGGCTAAAAAGATTAGACAAAAAGTGGTGGTTTAATTAGACAGCCCATCAGGTGTTTATTGAACTTGGAAAGCACCGACCTGTTATCCTTCCACTGCACAAAGCGGGGACTATTCGTTGCTCTGTGAAACCAGCCTCACGCAGTCCGCCCCACTCTAAAGGCCAAGCAACCCATACTTTCGTATAGACCACTTGGCCCAACTCCATGCTTGGATAGGGCAGTCCAGAGATTAGCCTGCCAAGCCCAGCCTTCAAGATCAGTCTAACATTCCACCACATTGTTGCCCCAACTTAGGTTACAAGCCCACGTTACAAGGCTCGGCGATGTTGAGTCTTGTCATCTAAAATATAAACACAAATAAGTCATTGTTCAAACACGATGTGGGAGAATATGACACAATGTCTACCTAACTTTACCTTTATTTTATGGGTGAAAAACTGAAAGTCAATCAAGTCTAGATCTATGACATTATTGCATTAGACGTTTATAGATTTTATACAGAAGGTGCTACAAGAAAGTGCAAAACTATTCTATTTCTCGATTTCATCTCTTGACTGCTTTCTTTAATGGAGGACTTTCCTTCTGTTGATAGAAATGTTAGAAAGAGTGTTAGTTTTTCGACAGACCTAAATCTTCATGTAGCTAAAGAGATTGATTATAGAGCAAAAGAGCCTTGAATCAATTTGAATTGACCAAAATTATAGAACAAAAGAGATCACAAAAGGTGCCATATGTGAATTTGTTACAATTTCAAGCATTTAATCATAGTTAATAAACACATATTTTCACCTTGTTAAATTACTTTACTATAGTAAGTTCACATGATTTGATATAAATATTTTCAACATAGGCATCCAAGATTTGAATCTTATAATTTCGAGATTCTAGCCCTTCTATGTTATTGAATTCCAAATTAATAATTCATGCATATTAAATGAATCATATTTCAGGCAAAAAAAAGTGGTGGTTTAATTAAGTAGCCCATCAGGTTTTTGTTGAACTCAAAGAGCACTAACCCGTTATCCTTCCACTACACAAAGCGGGAACTATTCGTTGCTCTGTGAAACCAGCCTCACGCAGTCCACCCCACTCTAAAGGCCAAGCAGCCTATACTTTCGTATTGACCACTTGACCCAACTCTGTGCTTGGATAGGGCAGGCCAGAACATTAGCCCTTCAAAGCCCAGCCATCAAGAACAACCCAACATTCCACCACATTGTTGTGGCCACTCGGGTCACAAGCCCACGTTACAAGGCTCGGCGATTGTATCTGTCTTGTTTCTCATTTATGAAGTCACAAAAGCCTCTATTCATAAACGATGTGGGAGAAAGATACCTTTATTTTACTTAGATTTTCAAACAGTTTTTCTACCTGTGGAGAAAATATAGAATCAAGTCAATCTCTGATATGTCATCAGGGATGTGGCTCTTTCCGGATCCTGCCTAAACGCGAGATGCTTAGTGTACCAGGGTCAAGGCCTACGATTTTCGGAACCTTAATATAATAACTGTCATATATGAGTACTCAACAAAATTGAACTTTGTTGTAACAATCCAAAATATAGTTAGTATGATCATTCTACATTTAGCTTGTTCTATTTGATGATGAATTAATAAGCTGAATATAAACAGGTAGGAAATGTACATCAGATAACATTTTCATTGATCATATACTCATGAGTCAAAGTTTCTTTCATTCATAAATCCAAAAACAAAAATCATATGGTTGTTTTATTATTTATGTGCTGAAGCAACGATCAAGCTTCCGAAATTACTTTTTATTTACCTGTCCAATAGTCGATCGTTTGATCACGTATCATGATAGAAAAACTGTCCTTTCATCCTCAGTTAACCTCTAATGATAGGCGCAAACTCTTGTCCGCGTCCTTGCTGTGGAGTAAAAGTATCAAACGAGTGCATAAGCTCGTTTCGATCCCTCAAAAGTTACCCCTCCAAGCTCTTAGTCAAGGAACAGAATGAAAAGGGAAAGCAAAACAAATCCTCTATTGCAGGCTATTCTTAAGGATTTTCCTTGAGTTACCTTAAGCTATTTCTAGGAAGTGTATGTAGTTAATTTGCTTACCTTCATAATTCGCGTAAAAAGGTTCTCAAGGAATTTTCTTGACTAAGTTTAGTCCACTCCAATTGAATTCATACTTCTGGGAGTGGAACAACTGCTTCGAAAGCTTCCACAAGCATCGCCACTCTTGTTTTCCGTGCTGGAGTTAGCTTACTGACCATGTGCTGCACTGCATTATCAAGCATCCATTGTTCAGCTTTGTTCCTCTCATTTGACATTTGGTTCCTCAAATCCACTTTTTCTTGTTCTTGATCAGGTGTAGGGGGCAAAAGTTGAGGGGGTTGTGGATTGACTTTTCGAGCTCTTTCCAATACCTTTATTGATCTCTTAAGGAGGATCATTTTCTTCAGCTTGCTCCAGTTCTTGGACTTTGGTGGCTCAAATTTACTCTCAGTGATAGTATTATTACCAGCAAGTTCCTTTGTTTCTAATTGACTGTCACCATGTTTCAAGCTTTCGTAGAGTGACTTTGTACTATTTTGCTCTCCGCAATCTGTATGATCAGTTTTTGGTGGCTGTTCATCTTGAACAATGTTACTAGTGACACTCTGTGTATTGGATGAATCATCTTGAGTCGGTGTTGTTAGGATCTGACTAACTGCTTCTCTTATGAGATTGACAGCATCATTTCTGCTGAAACTTCTCCCATTGTGGCCTATGTCATCCTTTTCTTCAGAGAAATCGTGAAGAGAGTTGTCCGAATTCGTTTCAGCTAGTGTTTTGTTGTTGTTTACCTCATCGAGTTGTTCATTCCCTATTTTTGATACAACATCTGAAAGAATGTGCTGTGATATCAAATGCCACATGCTGATGTGCTTCTGTTTGTTCACTGTAGCCTCACATTCAGAGAGATTCATATTATTTTCATGTGTATTATCACCGTTGTTGCCTAAGTTTGAGATAGTAGAAGATGTTCCTCTTAGAGAATCATCATTTGAATCACCAAACTCCTCTATTGCAGCCGATCCCTTGTCACTCGAAGTGCTTGCTACTTCATCCAGCTTCTGGCAGAGCACAATGGCCTTTTGAGTATCATCATTTCTTAACATCGGCCAGTCATCTTCTGCATTCACGTGTGCACGAACATTATCTTCATTTCTAGTTTTCAGTGTAGGAAATGTAACCTGGATTTTACTGCCTCGGGGAGGAGCCACATTTTCGAAAGCTGTTACAAGTAGTCCTACTTTTCTTTTCTGAGTCGGAGCAAGCTGACGTATTGCCTTCTGTAGGGCGTAGTCAAGCATCCATTCTTCTGCATTTTTTCTCTCATCCTCTATCTGATGTTTCAGATTAACCTTTTCTGCCTCAGGATCAGGCTCCAGCTGCAGATACCGCGGCTTCCTTGGGTTGAATTTTCTCAACTTCTCCAATTCTTTGACGAATCGTTGGAGAATAATCCATCTTTTAAGATTGCTCCAGTGTGTTGGTGCTTTCTTCTCAGCTTTGTTCGTGACTAGTTCTTCGTTTTCCTGTTTCTCAGGGCTGCCAGTGTTATCTCTGGTAACATTTCCCTCATCTGACTTAGATGCCTTATCACATTCCTCATTCTTGGTGTCTGACTCGTTGGAGTTCTCTTCGTTACACACTGTTGTTTAGTGAACACTACTATCAATAATTCGCAGAAAATTTAACGTATAAGAAGAGGAAAGCAGACAATCACATGTTGAAGTATTCATGTCTTACCTTCACTTGTTACTAATTGATTATCTGATGAGTGATCTTGAACTTCTGGAAGAAGAATTCTCTCAATTGCTTCTCTTACTAGCTTATCTGCTAAAAGCTTACGCGCTTCAATCTCTTGGTTATTTGCATCCTGTTTTGTAGTCATTGATTCTCTTTCCGAAAAACTCAAAAATGAATCAGAACTTTCTGCTGCACAAGATTTGTTGCTCCCATCCTTGTGATTATCTTCATCAGCTCCACGGATCACTTTGCTGTTCAATTCTGTAGATTCATCCGAAATCATATGTCTATGAATCAGGCTCGACATGCTCCTATGCTTCTCTTTCGAAAACTGGACTATGTGCAACTTCTTGGCTGAGGCATTGGGATCAACATGTTCAGTTGGATTAGCATTGTCATCCATCTCTTGCAGATTGTTTACGAGTTTCATTGTATCGTTGCTAGCTGAAGCAGAGGAAAACTCAGTGCTACAGTGTGCTTCAACGAGATCATATGTCAACGATGGTTCATTCTTAGACAGTTCTCTGTTGATATCCTCATCCTCCTCACCTGTGGTGACAACATTGTCAACTGGCTTTATCAGAAGTGGCAGTGCAAGCGTATGACGGAAATCAGCATCTCTGTCCTCACTATTGCAAAAAACTGATGTTGTTACACTCTGATCATTTGATTCTACATCAGAACTAACCAGTGTATCCTGCTCTTGTGTGGAATATTTCCTCATTATATCGATCGTCTCCTGATAGCTTCTCTCTGGAAATGAAGTTTCACCAAACACAATCTCAACAAGATCAGCATACTGATCAATAGCCTCATTTACTCCGAAAACTCCAACATCTTGTATAAGGTTGCTATCCTCAATAGAAAAGTTATCTGCATTAGTGGACTCACTTTCTAGTCTAATGCTTTTCTGTGGTTTTAAGAGTTTTCTCCTACTATATACGCGCTTTATTGGGGGAGACGGATCATCAGAGCGTTTATTGAGTGAACAGTGATGGTATGAACAAACTTTCACTTTTGAAATCCTGTCTGATTCATTTAGTCCAGGATGAAGTTCCACTTGTTGAGGGAACTTTGAATCCTTGAGAGTGGATGAACAAGTTGACTTAGAACTACTAGATAAAGTACTCGACGATTTCCTACTAGATGGACTTGCCTGAATATGACTTTGTTTCCCTTCAGAACAACTTGTTACCTTCATACAATGAGTGGACAATTCAGATACTTCAAGTGAAGATGGATGTTGAGGGGTTGTTGCATAATCAGAGGGAGATAATTGCTTGATTCTTGATTTTGATCTTCTCCAAGATGACTTTCTGTTGCCAAAATTTGTTATCATTTTGCAAAAAATGATCTTTTTTTCCTTCTTTGATAAGAAAGAAAGTGCACAAAACTCTATCTTTATTAGTCTATTTTTGGTTTCTTAAATCTTCTTGGTGATGGCTTTTGAAATTGGATTTGTTGGTTTCTCTTGTTTTGGGATTTTTTGTTGATTGAGCAATGAAAAAGGCAAGGAAAGATCCTAAGTTTGTTTGGTTTCTTAATGGTGTCTTGTCCCTTCTAGATGTCAAGTTTTGAGCTAGTACTTCTTTTTTTGGTTAAAGCATCCGGTACGCGAAATTCGCTGGCCTAACAAATCCGAATTTGTGTTAGGTGGGTCCGTTAAGGGGACAAAATGGCTCGCTTCCAACTTCTAGCAGGTCCTTTATTCTCATGACTCAAACTCGAGACTCTGGTGTACATCTCTTGGTGGTCAAGGTAGTGTTCATTCAATGCTATTTGTCTATCCAAGATTTGACTTTTTTTATAAAAAAAAATGAAATAAGGTTTCTTTATTTTATTTTATTTTATTCTAAGTGTCTTTTTTACTAGTTAATTGTTTTCTGGAAGGTAGTTGAAATGTTTTTTCTGCTGTGTTGGAGTTGAAATTTTTTTCATTTAATATTACATGAATGGTTGTGATTATATTCCCTAATTTATATTATTATTATAAGGTAGTTGACTAGTTGTCAAGAAATTAAAGTTAGGTTATCTTGTTAGTGTGTTTATTTTAAGTTTATGGCTGACAAACATGACAATAGATTGCAAATATAGATATTGGTTCAAAGTGATTGGTCCTTTATTTCTTTATTCACATAAACAAATTTAGTCGTTACCAATAAGATCTGCGTACACACCTTCACCTCTAAATTCTATTTATAAAATTACATTGGACATGTTATTGCAAACACTTCAAATCTTAACAATCAAGCATGAACTTTTATTTCTCAACAAAGTGATACTTTCTTTTCCGTTAAATTTTATTAGATTGATTTGTCAATTCTTACTAGTGACCGGGGAGGCGGGGGGAGATCAAACTCAAAATATAAAATAATGAAAACTCGAATTAACTAAGAAATTCAACATATATATATATATATAAGTTTAAGTAATACACACCATAAAAAAAATTACCCAATCAAATCATTCTAAAAATGTATCTATAGATAAACCTTATTAAAACAAAATTTTGAAATTAACAAATTTGAAAATTCAAATAAAGCTGATCTAACAGTTCAAAAGATTCAAATTATCATAAATAGTTGAAGAGTATTTTGGGAATTCTAGTTGGAAGATCACTATAACATTATAAAGTCGGCACCGACGCAAAATAAAGTATTGTTTTTTTTTTCTATTAGAAAATAACTTTAATTTATTTAAGAAAATTGGGATATATAAAACAGTCCTTATTTAGAGTAAGTAAATAAATACACAATTTGGAGGGAGGGGTAATATAACGGTGTCTAAAATTAGAGTTGAAGGCTTTTTATTAATAAACCGATAGTGAGTTGTTTGTTAAGGTGTGCTCGTGCATCGCTATATGATTATCCTCTCAATAGATATGTTTAATCTATTAGGGCCCGTTTGGCCATGCGATATGGTATCATGATATGGAATCATGATATGGTATCATGATATGGAATCATGAGATAAAATTGAAGGTTTGTTTGGACATGCGATATGGAATTTTTGTGTTGTATATTTTCTCA
>JAJONQ010042103.1:0-21934 GCA_036250385.1 Solanum microdontum
AATGCATTCAAGACTTTAAGTAACAAGAAGAGACACTTTAGTCTACTAATCAAGTCACAACATTATCATTTGAGGACACTTCATAATCCAACATCATCTCATATAAACATCATGAGAAATCATACTTCAAATCACAATGCTATCCACTCTACATATGATCACCTCAAGATCACATAAACTCATTCACATCATATCTTCACATATAGCTTCACATAAAACTTTACATATAGCTTCATATAGAACTTTACATATAGCTTCATTTATATATGAACACAATAATACAACAATACTCATATAATGACCTTCATTGCCACAATTATAATTCAAAAGCAACAAGCAACACTTCCACCATAGGTGGATCCAACCTAAGAAGCAATTATAGCAATATTAAGAGATCAAGCCATCTTACTACCTTTCCAAGGCCATAAGGCACAATACTCAATTCCATGCCATTTATACAATATTCATTAAGTTAGGTCAACTTAACCTCTTTCCATGGCTATCTTCATCATCCTCATATTCCAACAATTAACAATACAATAACAATGATAATAACAACATTCAACTATGCAAGCTAAGCTAAACAATATCCAATAACCAACATAAAGGCTAAGTCCCAATTTATCACCATTCAAGGCTACTACCTCACATTATACAATTCAATAACAATTTCCAACAATTCAACATAGCTAAGATCATATAAGAACAGCCCACATCAAGACACTCAAAACTCCTTCATCAATTACTCAAAATCAATAGACCAAATTTAGAGAATTTGAGAAGACATGGGTTCATGAAGATTTCTTTCTTAAAACCATCAATAATCATTAATAACAACATAAAACATAATTTAAAATGTTTTCATGCAAGAACCCATGCTAGAATTGAAATTAGGGTTTTTGGGAGAACTTTAAAAACACTTTGATTTGGCTCCTTGAATGGAAGAGGATTCAAGGATAAAGAACCCCCATACCTTAACCTTCATGAATCCCATGAAATTTGAGAAGAAAACACTTGAAACCTTCAACCCTAGCTTTAACTTGACCTAGCCTCCAATGGAGTTCTAGAGAGAACTTTTGGGGAGAGAAGGGGTTTGATTTGGAAGAATGAATTCTAAAATAGAATATACAAGTTTAAATACCTTTAAAATACTTAAAAACATTTTAAAAAATAACCCACATATTACCCAAACTACCCCTCACTTTATTGGACCTTTTCAAACAAGTCTAACTTGAGTTTTCTTTTAGCAGATTTCGTCGGGAAATAAGTCCGCGACGCGGAGGTGTTCCCACAAGTTTCTGAAAATCAAATTTTGAGACAGAAGAGTCTGTGACACGTCCGCGACGCGGACCAAACATTTGGCCCTTGGTGGAATTAGTACGCGACGCGGACATGCTCCCTTCAAGCACAACTTCAAGCTGCCTTAGCAGCTTGCTTGGCCAAGGTTGGGGTCCTTCTCGGGGACCCTTAGGGTGGCCCCTGGGGTTTCGTATCCGAACGTTTTGACCCTAAAAACATTTGTTAAGACACTAGGGTAACCTCCACTGATTTTAGACTCCAAACAAAACATAAAAACATGAACAACATACTAGAACACACCAACACGTAAAAGACTAGTTTTCGAACGTCTTGGTTGTCCCTTGATGTTTGACTTGCAAATTCTTTAAACTGACTAAAAAGGCTATTCTTCATTATTTTAACAAGTTATTAATGCATAAAACCCATGTGAGGCTCTACTTTATCCTACTTCATTTTGAGGGGTGTTACACGAGCCAAAGGTAATGAAGAAGTGGAATCTTACACATCTTATAGCCTCTCATTCATAAGTGTGGCCCGCTTCATAATTACAAACAAGACTCTACTCGATATGGCCTATGAGACATGAACCTAAATTATCCCAAAAACTTATGCTTTGATACCAAGTTTGTCACGACCTGGACTAGCCCCTAGACATAACACGGCGTATTTGACCCCGAAGGGGTCTCATACAAGCCCTTAGCATACATCATTGCATAAAATGCAAAAAAATCAAAAAAAAAATTCAACAATTGAAGACATTTCTATAAAGTCAAAAAGAGTCTGAACACTGTCTCATTGGCCATCTAATACAATAAAATAGTTAGACATATAGGGATACAACCCGTACATAGTTCTAAAATGAACTATAAAGAAACTACTAAGGCATCTACTAAGTAAGATGTTTATCCCCGAACTTGAGGACTCATCAACAAGCTTGGAGGATCATTTATTCCCAAGCTCGAACCAATAGATCCCATCTTCATGAACTAACCCCCTACATTTGTAGAAAACATAGAAATATGGGTTAGCACAAAAATGTACTATGTATGGTAGCCATGCACCAAACGATTAAAACATGCATGAAAAGGGACATTTCATTTAAAATCATGCTTTATGCCATTTTTGAATATCATCTTTGAAATAGTTAGAGAATGTAGTTCATAAGACAAACCAAACACAATTTATCATAACATAAAGGATATCATCACATTTACAAGCATAGTCTCCAACACCACATAATGCATACACCAATATTCACAACACATAGTTCACATGCATAAGTACATACCGAGATCATATCAACATAATAGAACCATTACATGAGCAACCCTAAGCTACACTTGTATAATGCATAGATAGGATTCCATAATCATACATAACATAAGTTCATACCAACATATAAGCAACCTAAAGTCATACTAGTGCAGTGCAAAGGTAAAGTCCCATACCATAAAAACAATCCAAACAACATATCAACATATATCATATCTTCATGTCTTACCATAGCATAATGAACCAACTCATAATCCCTTTAAAAGCTTACTTGTGCAATATAAAACTGAAATCCCATACCCGTACTCCTACTAAGTAAACCGCTCAAGAAATCATAAGTATAGTTCAAATCATATTCATTATCTTATTACATAGGGAGAATAGCGATAACCGAAATAGACCATGTGAGATACATGGAATCCGTTGTCATATAACCCCACACAGAAAAAAGGCATCCTACTTGCCTAAGGTAGAACTAAACATATATAGATATAATGTGGATTGACTAGCTAAGACCTATGCAGGCACATAGTTATGGGATATGGAGATTGCTTCTAGAAACCCGGCCTATTGTATTAGCGGTAGAGTTTCCATCTCATGAGAGCAGCTGTAGAAAACCCGGCCTATTGTATTAGCAGGAAGGTCTCTATCTCATTTTTCCATATCCACTTGGTGCTAAGCATTATTCTCCAATTATACATAAGTAGTATGGAATTGTATCTACAAGTGTGAAGGTATACTTTACCCTTCGTTCAATACAACTCACTAAATAGCTCATAGATTCATTTAAGTGAGAACTACCTTTAACCTTAGAATCATCATTAGTATGTGAGTATAACTTTCACACTAAGATCATGTGTTGTCATGAGGATGGACTTTCAATCAACACAATAGGATCATCATGGTCATGTACATTTCATGCATAATAGTATGTAAAGGTTTATATGAGAACTATACTTTCAATTAGCACCATTGAGATATTCATGTTTATGGATAGAGTGTGTTTGTGCATGATTGTCCTCACAACGGCACAACAACCACAACATTATCATCATAGACACCTCCCTTCTCAAGGGGCTCACAACATGTACATAATATCCCAACTAATGCACAATTCACATATATTGTATTTAAGGATCCTAGACCATGTAAATCAACATATCTAATATTCATTACAATAGACATGGATACATTCATCATAGCAACACCATCATGATCATGACATAACATTCGTATTCATATCTAATCATACTTAGTCGTATCTAGGGTTATAGGGGAGAGGGACGTTATCTCAACACTATAATACAATGGCAAGTAAACACCTCCACCATAAGTGGATCAACAATTAATAATTAGAATACTTGACAAGTAAACACCCCCATCATAAGTGGATCAATCCATTCATATATAATAACTTCACATAACATACCTTCATAGATTGCCCTTCAAGGATAAGAGTCGAGATCAAGTCTAACATCTTAGATTTAGCACAATAAATAGAAGAACATCATAATCCAACAACATAACAAAATTGATCATTTTCAAAGTAATTCATATCTACAAGATTCTATCATATTCCATTCATGTCTAGGTGATCTAAACTAAAGCCATTCATCAAGAAATTCATCAACCCTAGAAGATCACACCTAACCCCTTCATTTGTGTAACACCCCGTATTTTACGTGTACAAGTCCTACACATATCGAACTTGATTTAGCTTGGTGGTATAAGTAATGAACTTGATTTCCTAGATGAATGGTGACAATAAAGAAGATATATGGGTAACTCCCGTACATTGCAATATTGCACGATCGAGTGAACGTCAAATTTTAGAAGTATTTAAATTCTGGATTGAAGGGCTATATGTAAGTCTAAAAGTTAAGGTGATCAAGTGTATATAAGTTTTGAGTTAAACTAAGGAGATTACGCTCGGAAAACGAATAAAATAATTGAGGTGCTTGTTGGACTTTATAAAGCTAGAAGGTGTCACTTACTTGCTTGGCTCAAATGGGCTAGGTAGATGGGGAAGATTAGTTCATGCATTAGTGGGCTCACTTGAGGCCCAAATTAAATAAAAAGGAAAAGGGAATGATGGGAAACTATGGTTTCACATCCTCTATTGTATGTTGGATTGTTAGGACTGTTTTTGGGACAGGTCGATGTATAAACATATTGGGGACAACTTGGTTGATATCTGGAAAGGGTGTAAATTGTTGATAGTGAAATATAGTTATGTAGTGTACAAATGCAATAAAAGAAGGCGGGGATTGAAAGAACAACCTTAGTTTGGTAATTACGGGTTTGCTGCCCGAGCATTATTGTTAAGTGAGATTGGACTGCCTAAGCATGTTTAGTAACTACTAATACTAGTTTATCACCTACTCTATTGTATATAAGTATTTGAAAAGAAATGAAGGTACTTCAAGGTAACTACAAGGTGGTACAACAAGGTATGTAAGGCTTTTCGTTTTCCTACTAATTGGCATGAAATCTAGACTCATCCTTGACACATAGAGGCTGCCTACCAACTCCAACACGACTTATGACCTTGTTCTCACTCTTTAACATGTCTGCACCTTCCAATACATGTTCATTGTCAAATCTGTACATATACATTGAATACCCTGCATGAGTTCTCCTTTTAACTAAATAAGGTCCATATGTTAGTTCAGCTCCTATGCATTTCACTAATTGTGTAACTACTCTCTACTTTGTTGTCCTTGCATTATATGATTATTACATGTCAATTGTTGACTACATAGTCCCACAACTCAAAAATGCTATGACCACCAAAAGAATCATCTCAAATGTTAATGGAAAGATATTAAATGAATCTGCTTATTGATGGGTGGTATCCCAGGGGTGGAAGAATCACCTAGCATGGGTCGATCCCAATATTACGGGTGGTATCCCAGGGGTTAAAGGAAAGCCTAGCATGGGTAAATCCCGATTTATATGTCTACCACTGATCAGCTGGTCATTTGTATTATATGATGTGCACAGAGTGTAAAGTAAAGAATGATAAAGTAAAGAAAAAAATGTAAAGTACCTAATTCCATAATATGAGAAAAGGTGGTCTTGTATTCTTACATTGGTATATGATTTCATTTGAGTTCTTATTTCACATACAATACTTTATGCCTTACATACTCAGTACATTTTCCCGTAGTGACGTCTCTCTCGGGGGACCTGCAATTCATGTTGCAGGTACAAGAGCTAGTAGATCTCTCCAGTAGTAGAACAGGACATCCAACGGCTATTGGTGAGCTCCAGGTTGATTCGGGGCTTTCCGAGTCTATAGCATGTATTTTGGTATTGTTTAGTAGCTGAGTGTAAGGCGGGCCTATCCCAAACTTAACCCCATAATGTTTTATCATTTAGAGGCTTTGTAGACTATAGTGAAGTGTGGTTGTGCCTCGTGTCTTAGACATCATGGTACTAACGGCCAAGTCATGTGCACTTTCTTTTGGTTTGTGAATACTGTCTACTTTCATGAAAACATGTTATCCACTATGGCAGTACCTTTAAATGTTCATAGATAGAGCATGATTACAGGTTGGTCCTCCCGAGCCTTCTTGGCAACGGGTGCCGGTCCGCCTTAATGGGATTTTGGGTGTGACAATTTGCCTCTTTCAGTATATAACCCTAGACCAAGTCAATTTCATCTTAGATTCATAAGGTAATCAAGAATGCATGTAAAAATATACTTAGATCACGTAATTATATCATAAACAACTCTAATTCAATCAATAGAATCAACTTCTAACAACATTCACTATGTAGAGAAAAGCCATAGGGTTGGGGGAAAAGTCATGGATTCTTTAGATTTGAAGTTAAAACCATCCAAAATCAGTAGTATTACCAATAATAAACATATTTCAATCTTTAAGAACAACTTAGAAAGGAATCCATGGGGTTGAGTTGAGGATGTGGTGAAAAAGGAAGGAAGTTAAAAAGCTTGAGAAATTCGCCCTTGAAGGATCAAGTTGGAAACGATGGAACCCCTCCATGTAAAAAAATAATTGTTGAAATAAAGTTTGTGAAATGGAAAAAATAAATGGGGTATCCAATGAGTCATGCTTAAAGAACATAAGGTGGATTGCGAAAATAAAAAAAAGTGAAGAGAAGGAGAATAAGTGAAATCTAGGTCATGCTTCATGAAGGTAGTAGTCACTAAACTAATATGATTATACCTTTACCCTCAGCCCCGTTACAAGCCTTGAAAGACCTTTGTGATCTTTATTGAGCTTAATGTCATGTTGATAGGAAAATACGAGTAAGCCTATGGGGAAAGTCATTCATGTGTTTATCTTTGGGAGTGTGAGAGTTGCTTTCGATTCCTAAATTCTAAAAACTTGATGATTGTTGTGTTAGTATGGAATCATTCTTGTTGTTAGGGCAGTCGAATGCTTTTGTTTAGCTTGAATTTGCATTTGTAGTGCACAATTGAACGTTGAATGGGAGTTTAAACCTCTCGCGTGCATTCATGTAGAGTCTTAAGTAGCACTGTTTATAGACATCCTTGTTGAACTGATTGATATCATGTTTTACTTGAGGACAAGCAAACGTTTAAATTGGGGGTTTCTATGACACTAGGATTTTGACTCATTTAGGGCTTATTCTTCATAGTTTTATTGTCCTCATTGCCTAATTTATACTCTAAATTGATGTTTAAGTGCTAATTTGCAGCTATGAAGAAAAAAGAGCAAGGCAAGGACATTATCGGGCAAAAATGAGCGGAAAAGTTGAAAAAGTTGAAGACAAGAAAAGGTGGTGATCGCCAACACAACTTGGCAACTCGCCAAGTGGTACTTCAACTTGCCAAAAGCTACAAAGTGCCAACCCTTGGTGAAAGACAACTTGGCGATGGAAATAACAGTTCGGCGAACTGTTGAATGGATCGGCAACAAGGAACCTGATCATGTAAAGGTACATAAGTCAAATGGTGAAGAGGTAAGTCAAGAAGATGATGAAGAGGGACACTTGGTGCATCACCGACCTAGTCAACGATTCTCGACTAATTCAGCTGATTGGTTTAAAATCTGAAAATTTGGAAGAGTATAAATACGAATTATTAAATGATGAAAAGGAGTTCTAAAATTTTGAGTGAATGTTCGGAGTGTTTGAGAGTTCTAACTTGGAGTTTGTGATCCCAAACACTTTTTATAGTTTTTGAGTAGAATTTTAAGTTGGGTTTTGATTTTAAGTTAATTTGAAGCATTGTGATGACTTGAATTTGGTTTCCCAGCTGATGGAGAACATAGTTAGTAATACTTTCCAACCTTTTATAATATGTGGCTAAAACCCCCATTATTGGGGTTGTAATTATGTGATTAATTAGCTTATGGGTGTTAATAATTACTGATTTAATTGTTGTTTTGAAATGGGTTCGATTGATAACTGTGTTTTAATTCATGAATAGTAGTTGCAAATGCAGTTCTAGTCTAGTATTCTATGCTTGCTCGAGAAAGAAGTTTTAGAATTAAAATTATCAATTGATGATTGTAGTGATTTGGGTTGTTGTGGATTCAACTTGAGAAAATGAGTCTTAGTTCGATCCTACCAATCTAGCTCGAGAGAGTATATTAATTGAAGTTTTCGGTTGTTCCTAATTGTTATTCTTGTCGAGATTCTAGAGAACTCACTTGAGTCGTAGTACTTGATCGAGACATGGCTGTTACATCTATATCCTAGCCTACCTACTAAGATTCAAAGGTTTCCAGTAAATAGTAATCACCCGTATAGCGAAATTGGTAATTAATCGCTCACATCCTCAAGGATCCCTCTCTACTTGGTTACTCCCCTGTTTTTGTAGTTGTTAGTTGACAAATCCAATCCCTCCATATGACACTAGTTTTCAACCCTTCAATTTACTTTAATTGTTTTGATAATTCCTATTTCTACAACTGATTAGAAAATGTCTTTCACTTCGTCAATGAATTCTCTACCATATCAATCCTTGTGGGATCGACCCCAACTCTTTGTTGGGTTTATACTAGATCGTTATCGCCTATACTTAGTATTGAATGATTTGTAGTTGAGCGTTATCAAGAATTCAATCCAAAAGGCGAGAAGATGACATGTCGGCATATCACCGAGTCGATCGACGATCCCGACTAACATCACCTGAGTGAGCCCGCGTTTTGACATTTCGGGTAGTTTTTGGAAACGTATAAATTGATTTTTGAAAAGATATAAGAGATTAATTACACAGTATATTGCACAATTTTAACAGTTTTTCATATACTTGGACATCATTGAGTATTCTTGGAGGTTTTTGAGCTTAGATTATTGGGGATTCAAGGTTTAAGTCTTAATTTCAGCATTTAAGATTTGGAGATTTTGTCAATTTGATGGAACATAATCTTGGTAAAGATTTCTATCTTTTTGCTATGATTGGCTAAACCCCATTCCCTTAGGTGTGTTATTATGTAATTGAATATATAAATTAGCTTGTGTGTATTGTCAATTGCTATAATTAATGTTGTTTTGAAATGGTTTCAATCACTTATTCATGTTTTAATCTATGAACTGAAGTTGCAAATTTAGTTCTAGTCTTAGCTCTCGATGTTTGCTTGTGAAAGAGGCATAGAGTAGAATAAGTGATTGATAATTGTATTGGCTTATGTATTTACAAACCATCTTGAAAAGTGGGTTAAGCTAAGGAATTGGGTTGTTTTGTATTGCGAAGCTTATGGAGGTTCGAGAGAACTCACTCGAAGCGTGATAGCTGATTGAGCGATACCTATTATATTCAAAACCCATCCTACTGCTTACCAAACTTACAATATAAAGCAATTTATAATTACCGATTAAGAGAAATTAGTATACAATTACTCACACACTCATAAGGCCCTCATTACACTCGTATTAATTGCTTATGCTAACAACTGCTTACCAAACTCTCTTGCTATTAAAAATCAATACCTTTCAATTTATATTATGTTACATGTTATTTACTTACATTCTACAAAAAAAAAATAGAAAACTTAAATACTCCGTACTTGAATTCGTTACCATATCACTCCTTGTGGGATCGACCTCAACTCATCATTGGTTTTATACTTGTTAAAAATCGTCTACACTTTAAATTATAAAAGGTGTAGTTGAGTGTTATAAAAAATGACGTCGCTGTTAGGGAGTGGTGTTTAGAATTCTTTTATTGAAGTGTTTATGTGAATTAATTTGGGTGTAGCAAAATTTTCTTTTTATGTTATTGTTTTTTGCTCTCAATAGGTGAATAAATGATTGTTAATGGGAGAAATGTGAGTTAACTTGGACATAGTGATGACATCGGGGACTTGAACGATGTCAATGCAGATCAAATAGAAAGTGCAAGTGCTATTCATTTTCGCCCAACTGTGGGCAATGTTATTTTTTATGTAATCGGGACTATGCTTCAGCTGTTCCAAATGAAAGGTTTCTTCTGGGCACTTGCACATGAGAACCCTCATGATCACATCCAGAATTTCATGGATGTGTGTGGACCGTTCTCCTTCAAGAGTATCTCTCAAGAGTCAATTTGACTTCGTTTGTTTCCCTTTTCTCTAGTAGGGGAAGCAAGGAAGCGGTTGACCGAGCTACCAAGAGACTCTATTACTTCTTAGGAGGTACACACAAAGGTGTTTTATGAAAGATTCTTTCCTCCCTCGAAGATGGTGAAGTTGAGAGATAACATTCAAAACTTAAAGCGGATTGATGGTGAACCTATTCATGAAATGTGGTTGAGGTTTCAAAAGCTACTTCTCAAATGTCCACATGAGCCACTTCTCAGCTCGTGAAGGCCTAGATGGCTAATGGAAGTGGACGTGGTCTTTCCTTCACCATGTGGGGTTTTTGTTAAGATGGCATAGCTACTGGTCAAGGGACCATGGGCACCTTCAAGGGTCGTGGTACCCTTGACGGCTCGTGAAGAGGGGCGTGTGTCACAACTCGAGTCTACACCTCGGAAGCAACACGGCGTACTTGACCCCGAAGGGGTCTTATACAAGCCTCATAGCATTCATAGCATAAGATACCTAGAAATTGTGCAGAATTTAAAACTTTTCTTTTATAAACCCAACAATTGAAAACATTAAAACCAAGCGGAAGTCTATCGTCTCACATGATAATCTAATCAACATACTTGAAATAAAATAGGGTCACAGCCCTTTACAATCGAAATCTTAACAATAGTCTATTACATGAAAAGAAAGGAACATCTAAACGCTTGTCCTTGATCTTTGAGGACATACCACTTAGTCTTGGGGAACTCAAGTCCAAGCTTCACTAGAGAAAACCACTCAATTGTCGGAACCTACACTTGTAGTAAACATAGAAGAAGAGTGGGGTTAGCACAATTAAGTACTAAGTATGATAGCCATGCAAAAACATGCTTAAAATGGACATTTTGTTTGAAAGTCATGATATATGCCATTTTGATAAAACCTTCATAAACATAAACATAAGAGGCATAATATTCAACCACAACCAACATACAAGTCATTTAACCACATTCGAACATAATCACATATAAACCATTACCTTCACATTAAGCCTTCACCTCAAGTAACCCTCAAGGTATACTTTGTGCAATGTATGGATAGCATCCCATACCACCACCCACACCGAAGTACCACCTTAAGGTCACCAAAAGTGAACTTACCATTCAACCTTTCCATCCTTACACAATCCTCATACACAAGATACATAAACATTACATAAGCCATAGCATCACATAAAGATCATCACCTAAGAGAACCCTAAGTCATACTTGTGCAATGTGCAAGTAGCATCCCATACTACTACTCACACTAAGTACTCCTTGAAGCCACCATAGACAAGGCACATTCATATTAATTAAGTCATGAAAAGGAAGTAACTCATAATACAATCCAAGTATAGCATGCATCTTCATATTAATCATATAAGTCAACATTCTTCATTAACTTCATTACATCAAGAGAACCTTCATTCATTATACCTTTAGCCAACATTCTCAATAACATCATCATAAGAGCACATTCATTGCACTTAACATTATCAAGGAACACACCACAACCTATCTCAAAGCCTGCTTGTGCAATGCATACATGACGTCTCATACCACTACCCACACTAAGTAGTGCATTTTTAAGAAGCCATAGTTCATTACCATCCTATGTGGGGGTAAGCCTTAACTGACATAGACCATGTGAGCAATTCATGGAATCCTGGTGTCACCCTCACCGGATAAGGGATTCCTACTTGCCTAAGGTTGGACCATTGTTTTAGCTTAAGTGGATCCACTAGCTAGACCTATGTGGGCACATATTTATGGGATAGGGAGATTGCTACTAGATACCCCGCCTCAACTCATAGATGAGCATCCATCTCAAGAGATTATTACTTGATACCCCGCCTTAACTCCCCAATGAGCATCCATCTCAATTCATATTCCCTCGGTAATTAGCATTATTCCACATGGAGTACTTTACATTATTTCTTTAAGGGATAACAAATTGCTACTAGACACTCCGCCTCAACTCATGGATGAGTATCCATCTCAAACCCAACATTCATTAAAATGGGATATAGGGATTGTTACTAGATACTCCGCCTCAACTCTCGGATGTGCATCCATCCCATCCCAACATTCATTCATTGGAAAGATCATTGATTCAAAAATGAGAATAGCCTTTCACCTAAGAATCTCTTTATTGTGAGAAAGTCCTTTCACAACAAGTCATTATCATTCGTTAGAGTACAATTGAGAATAGCCTTTCAATTAACCCATCATCATTAACATTATCATATAACTTCATTCATTAGTCATTCATGAGTGTATGTGTGTGTGAGAATCACCTTTCACATATAGCCTCATCATTCATAAGTGTTAATTGAGAAATAACATTTAATCATAACACACTTACATTCTAAACATGATCATTATACATTCCTTGAAATCACACACATATACTTTACATCATGATCATTCATAGATCCTTCGTATATAGAGGTACAAGGAAGATATCCATCAATTCAATACCACAATATACATAGTAAGTAAACACCTCAACCTTTCCAGTGGATCAATAAATCAAGCACAGTTCTACTTCACTATGTAATTTGATCATAACTTGCCCTTCAAGGCTAAGAACCAACATCAATCCATAAATCCAATACATTACAATAACAAATGAAATTGACATGATTCAATCACTTCATTCAATATAAGCATCAACAATCCAACATACTTACATAATTAATCAACTCCCAATCACAAATCAGAATTTAGGAAATTGGGCGAAAACATGGGTTCTAGGAATAAATTATCTTAATTCATCTATAAATCAACAATTCATTTATAAATCAATGCAATAACACCTTTGGAAATCATTTAGAATCGAACCCATGCATAAATTGAAAACTAGGGTTTTAGAGAAAACATTGGAGACATGAAATCACTTTTGAGATTGGCTCCTTGAAAGAAACTAAGTCAAGGATGAAGACCACCATACATTTTTAAGAAGAATCCCACTAAAATCCCTAGAAAAACTTGAAGATTTGACCTTGAAAGCTTGAAGTCATCACCTCCAATGGAGGTTTCTAGAGAGAGAACTTTTGAGAAAAGAAGTGGGTTTTGATTTTTGGTTTTGAAGTAATGAAGTCTAAAATATGTTTTAATACTTTAAAACCCCTTAAAATACCATAAATACCTGATTAAAACCGTCCCCCAACCAAACAAGACTTAACATGAATTTATCAAATGACCCCAACACTTGGCCGCAACTTGACAGCATAACAGTTGGTGTCACGCCCTAGACCTACAGACCGTGAGTCCACTAATAGACCGTGTTGTTGATCCGTGGTCTTCTACTGCAGCTTGGCTCATGGAGGTCTGACCCACGGAGGCCATCCACGGACAGTGGATGAACATACGGGGCGTGGTCCCCTTCCGTAGGTCACCAAACTTTTGGTGACTTTCATGGTTCTTTGGGGTCTTGGGGGTTAGACTAAAGGTCCTCCTCAAGGACCCCTAGGGTGGTCCTTGGGGAATCGTACCTTGACGTTTAACCCCTAAAACCCTCAACCATAGCTCGGGACAACATCAAACCACGTCAAACATCATGACAAACTCACACATACACAAGTTAGGCTCTATTTTCACTTATTCATTTTATGGGTCGTTACAGTGTGGTCCCTAGGTGGGTCTCTTAAGTGAAGGGTTATTTTGGGTACTTCCTTTTTAAATGGGTTTTAGGTGAGGTCGTTTTTCCTAAGTTTTATACACCTATATAAGTTATTTTTACTCAAAAAACCAACCTATTCAACTCATTATTTCCAAAACCCAAAGGAATTCCCAAAATACACTCTAAAAATTTCTCTCTCTAGAAAACTCAAAGAAGAAGAAGAAGAAAAAGAAGAAGGAGGTAAAAGCTAGGGTTCAAGGAGCAAGGTTCTTCAAACCAAATTCAATGGTCTTTGTGATCAATGTATGCTAGCTCTTCATCCATGGAGCCCCATCAAAATTCCAAATTGAAAGATAGAAATCCCCAAAAGTTAAGGTTTGGTTCCAAAGTCATGGGTACCTTCAAAAAATGATTATAATACTTGAATTACTTTATATTATGTATGACTTGATGATTCCTTATGGTTTTTGTGTTGAATTCCCAAAGAACCCTTGAAATCCCCATATTTCCCAATTATGATCTTGTGGTGTGGTTTCTTTGATGAAACAAAAATGTTATTAGATTATGCATGTAGTGATTGGGGTACTTGAATTATGTTGATATCCATGTCTAATATAGTGAATTCTACATGTGTTGATTTTATATGAGCTTTGATCCTTGAAAGGGCAAATTATGATATTACGCGTGTTTTATGAAGTTTTGTATATGCTTTAAGTCACTTTGAAAGGCAAGTGTCTATGATTATGAGCTAGTTGTTGTGTTGTTGAAAGGGTATTCTCATATACACACTTATTCAACAATATGGTATGATGTGAAAGGTTTTCTCACACTATGAAGATTCCAAGGTTGAAAGGCTTTCTCACCTATTGAATCTATATGTAGACATGGACAGTGAAAGGTTATTCTCTCGCATGATCTAATAAGCTATCTTAATGAATCAAGTTATGCCTTAATATGTATTCCATGGGAAGTAACGCTTTGCACCGAGATATGATCTTATTTATGTAAATTTAAGTGAGGGATTTATCACAAGGAGGTATAGATATGATCTTATTTATGTACTGACTTAAGAGTTGTATTTCTTCTAATCCATAAAAAGCTATAAGGTCTACAAAATAACAAATCGAAGGTCTAAGATTCTTGTTTTCAATGCATAAACCAGTTTGTCAATACGACATCAAAATAAAGAGTTATGATCTTTTTATTGCACTATGTATAGGCAAACCGGATCACAGATTCGGGCTGGGTTTTTCCGCCTTAAAAAACTTCTATTTCACTTTTAAAAGGATAACCATTGAATATTTTCGGTAAAGGTAAGTTTCCTCCAACCACCTCTTTCAAGTTTTTACTTTTTTTGTTGTTCTTTAGGTTTTGAGCCACCATAGGTGTTTGAGTGTCGTGGCTCTGTGACGCATTGTTGGTGTATTTTTTTGAGCTCTTTAGATGTGGATATGAGTCTATTAAAGTAATGGAAGGATGGGATATTTGTCATGATCCACAGGCACCCCTAGACATAACAAGGCACATAGAACCCCGAAAGGCTCCATTAAGCCACTTAGCATATCATAACATAAAGTAATTGAACAATAAAAGTAAAAATGCATTTAAGTCCAAATGTCTTTATAAATGAAAAGCAGAATCCTAACTTGTCTCATTTAGCCATCTATTACAATTCATGAATCAAAAATAGGGTCACAGCCCCAACAACATAATCCAAAAATAGAAAGTACTAAAAGAAACTCAAAATGGAATGTCACATCCTTGAATCATAAGGACTCACTACAAGCAAGGAGAATAGTCAATCAGAGCTTAAACAAAGGGACAATTGCCTTAAGAACCAGAATCTACACTTTGGAGAAAATGTAAAAAATATGGGTTATAGAACAAAAATTTCACCAAGTATGATAGTCATGCGAAAAATCATGAAAGCATGCTAAAAAGGGACACTTTAGTTGAATGCATGCAATTTGTAAGTTAAAACCTCATTTAGAGACAATGGAAGAGCATAAGTCATAAGCATGTTCATTTCATAAAAAAAATTATCTTATAGGAGAACCATACCATTTGTACCCTCAAAGCATACTTGTGCAATACATTAATAAGATCCCATAATCCTACCCAAGATAATTAAAGCTTACTGAGTAACCATCATTCATAATTCATGTTCTTTTCCATATCTTTATCATGGTAGGAATAAGCCTTAACCAACACACACCATGTGATCTTAACATGGAATCCAGTGTCATGCCCCACATCGAAAAGAGGTGTCCTACTTGCCTAGGGTAGAACTAAAATGTATTAGATTTTAGGTGGATCCACTAGCTAAATAACTTATGGGGGCACATAGTTATGAGATTAGGAGATTGTTACTTGAAACCCCAACCTTACTTACCGGGGAAGCTTACATCTCATGAGATTACTTTTAGAAGCCCGACCTTACTTAACGGGAGAGCTTCTATCTCATTTTCATTATCCACTCGGTGCTAATCATTACTTCCCAAAATTACATGTTTAGTCTTGAATTGAGTTCACTTGCATGAAAGAGTTCCTTAACACTCCATCTAACACACAATTTATAAAATAGCTCATAGATTAAATAGGTGAGAATGGACTTTCAACCTTAGAATCATCATAATGTGAGAAAAACTTTCACACACTACTCGTAATTAGTCCTACGGCAATGAGCTCAAAACCGTTGTAGTAAATATCAAAACCGTTGCCATACAACTCAAGCAACGGTGTAACAACTGTGTCATCAGCCCGCTTTGCATTAGGGCTAATGCAACGGTCCAACCAGCGTTACAATGGAGAGATCTATGGCTACGATTTTATTACCGTTGACATAGTACTTTCTATTGCAATGGTTGTTTAAGCTACTGCAACACTTTTTTATGATTTAAAAATACTTATAAAGAGCTATAACAACTATTATTAAAAGCTACTGCAACAGTTTGATGGTCTATTTGTTTATCAAATAAATTATAAAATACTAAAATTTATAAAAATCAGAAAAGAAATATTCAACAACACCAAGTAGTATTACTCATATATAAAGCAAAATATACAAATTTGTTTGACATATTTAATAGTTGGCATACATGTACAAGTTTGCAAAAACATCTAAGATAATCGCTAGAAAATCTAAACGTCTTGCACCGTTCAACTAATTGTGTGAAAGTCTTCATTTCTTTCGTCTACCTCTAGTTCATATCTTCACCTACAAAATGATCAAAAATACAATTTACTCAAAGCAAGCCTACAAAACTAACCATGAAAGAGAACAATTTCACCCTTTCAGAAAAATTCAATTAATTTCGTAAAGAACTATATCTTTTACCTACCTTGTAGATGTAACGACCCAAAAAATTAGTAAGTGAAACTAGAGCCTAACAAGTTTGTTTTTGAGTTAGTTGTGGGATTTGAAGTTGTAGAGTGTCTTCCCAAGCTTAGGTTGAGGGGTTTAGGGGTTAAACATCAAGGTACGACTCCCCACGGACCAACCAATAGGTCCTTGAGGAGGACCCTAAAGCCTAATCCTCAAGACCCGAAGAAAACAAAAAGCTGCCAAAAAGATGGTGAACTACGGATAGGACCTACGCCCCGTAAGTCCATCCACACCCCGTGGATGGATTATGTGGGTCAAGATCCCGAAATGTAAGTTTCAGCCACGAAATAAGGCTTACCAGTATGGTTGGACCCATCAACAGTCAGTGGGTGGGGTTCGTTAGTCACCACTATAGAAAGTTGTCTAGAATCGGCCAATAGGAGGGTGTTTTGGTAAATTCCTTTATTAGTTAGTTGAGTTAAGGGTCGATTATTATTGATTTATTAAAGTATTATAAGGGTTTTAAAAGTTAAAACATCTTTCCCAATTTATTCTTTCAAATCACAAATTAGAACCCATCTCTCCTCCGAAATATCTTCTTTGTTAAAAACCAGAAATAGAGAAGAAGGAAACAAGCTTTCAAGCTCAAGATCTCACCATTCTCACTCAATTTTCGTGGAGTTATTCCCTTAAAGTTATGGTATTCCTCATCCTTGATTAAGTTTCATTCAAGGATCCCCATCAAAAATGATTTCAAGTTTCTAAAATATCCATAAAACCTAGGGTTTTCAATCTATGCATGGGTTCAATTCCAAAACGTTTTCAAAGGATCATATATGATGAATTATGAATGTATTGTTGAATTAATGGTGAATTTCTCTTATGAACCCATATTTTCCCCAAAATCCTAAGTTGTGAATTGAGATTGGGAATTGATTGATCATTAAAGTATGTTGAATTGTTTATGTTTATATTGAATTAGTTATTGAATCGTGTTAATTCTCTTATCTAATGTAGTATTCTAGATGTTTGGGCCGAGATTGATTTATAGTCTTGGAAGGCAATTTCATGAAGGATCTATGTATGATTATGATGTGAAGTATATATCTGTGATCTCAATGAAAGTGTTATGATCATGTTTAGAATGTAATTGTGTTGTGATTGAAAGCTTACTCTCAATTAACACTCATGAATGATGATGATAGATTGTGAAGGGTTTCTATTATGTGATGTTACATCTTGAATTGGTAGGCTTAGGCATCATATTCTTGTATAAATGAAAGTAATGTGGATTGATGTATCTTGAATTGGTAGGCTTAAGGCATCCTTTTCTTGTATTGATTAATGTGACCTTGAATGTGTATCTTGAATTGGTAGGCTTAGGCATCCTTCTCTTGTGTAATGAATGTATTTTGACTTAATGAACATGAATTGGTAGACCTAATGTTGGTTTCCATTGCATGATGAGTCTATGACCTATTCTAATGATGTAGTTTGGATCGGTAGGCTAATGGCACCCTTCCATGCATGTTAATAATGAGCCTTGGGATGGGTTGGCTTATGGCACCCTTCCATGAATGTTGATGATAAACCTTGAATCGGTAGACCGAATATTGGTTGCCCTTTCAAGTGTGAAATGATGAAATTTGAATCAGTAGGCTAATGGCACCCTTTCATGAGGATTCAATGACCTTTCTTATTAATGTACCTTGAATTGGTAGGCTTATGGTGCCCTTTCATGGGCTAATCAATGTACCTTGGGTCGGTAGGCCAATGGCACCCTTTCATGTACAATAATGTTAATGTGACTGAACTACTCTATGGGAATGGAGGCTAAGCACCGAGTGGATATGGTAAGATGGAAACTCTCCCCATGTTAGGTCGAGTTCCAATGAACAACTTCATATCCCATAACTATGTGCCCACATAGGATATTAGCTAGTGGATCCTCTTAAGCTTAAAGTTACCGGTCCTACCTTAAGCAAGTAAACCACCTCTTTATGGTGTGGGGAAAGACACCGGATTCCATGATTTAGCTCTTATGGTCTATGTCGGTTAAACGCTTATTCCCATCATGTGATATGTGTTCTATGGTCTCTTAATAATTTCTATAAAGTGTGGGAGGTAGTATGGGATGCCATCCATGCATTGCACGAGTAGGCTTTGAGAGGGTCATAGTGAGTTCTCTAATGTCTTCATGACTAATGAGTGAAAGTGTTCTTAATGAAGCTAATGAAGAATGTTGACTTATTTGCTTAATGAGATGATGTCATGACTTATGAAATGTTTATTTTACTCATGTATGTGTATTGTCTAACGGTGAAAAGGAAGAATGGTAAGTTCACTTTTGGTGGCCTTAATGTGGTACTTAGTGTGGATAGTGGTATAGGACACTATCCATACATTGCGCCAAGTTAGCTTGGGGTTACTTAAGGTCAAAACTTAATGTGGTGAAATGTCTTATATGTTGATTATGTCCTAATGTGATGAATTGGCTTATATGTTGAATGTTATTGTATCTTATGCCTTTTATGCAAAGGTTCATGAAGTTTTATCAAATTAGCATAATTCATGGTATTCAAACCGAATTTCCATTTTAAAGCATGATTTTTGCATCGCTATCATACTTACTACATTAATTGTGCTAGCCCATAATTCTTCATTTTTACCTAAGTTTAGGGTTTGGAGATTTGATTTCCTATACTTGGAAGATAGGTTTCTAAGGAGCTTGGAGTTGAATATTTGGTGAGTCCTCATAGTTTCGAGGACAAACCCACCTATTTCCCTTTTGTGTCTTTTACTTTATGTTTAGAGCTTTTGTATGGGCTATGTCCCAAAGTTTTATTCAAAGTGTTGTAGATGGTTTGAGACAAATTATAGAAAGACTTCCGCTTGCTTTTATGAAAATGATTTCGATTGTAAAGACAAGTTTTAAATTCTACACTATTTTCCTATGCTCTTATGTTCATGAATGATATGAGGCTTGTATGAGACTTTTCAGAGTCTTGTACGCTATGTCACTTTCATGGTGTAGGCTCGGGTGGTGACAAACATGATATTAGAGCATAAGGTTTTGGGATGTTTTCAGGATGTCTCAAACCACATCTAGTAGAGTCTTGTTCATAATGTGAAGCGCGCCACATTTATGAATAGTAGGCTATTGGATGTTAGGAAATTCTTACTTCTTCATTCTTCAAGTCGTGCCATTGAGTTTCTATATAAGGTCTCTCTCTTATTCCTTATCTGATTGTCTTTAGGATATGACCACTTGAAGGTCTTATTCTAGAAGGAGTGAGGGAGAAAAGTTGGTTGTGATGCCAATTATGGCTATGTGACTTGTTAGATTTGAGGTGATAGAATGTGATGTTTTCTTTAGTATGAATGAGTTGCATTATGGTTATGTCTAGTTGAGGGTAGAACCCGACTTAGTCATGATGAATTTTGAGGTATGTTGAATGAGATGATGTTTAAAAGAATTTGTATTGGCTTGCTCCCATGGGGGAGATAATGTGCTTAGATAGAAAGGTCATTGAGTATCCTTGGTGTTCTTGATTGAGGTTGGATTGAATTTTCACCTTGAGTGGTGTTCGTAGGGTTTTTTGTGAGCAAGAGTTGCTTAATGAGAACCTCCTAGTTTAGAAGTACCGGTTGGGATTTTAAGCCAGCAAGATAAGAAGTAGAATGGTAAATAAGTTCCATCCATGAAAAAGTTGAGGGGTGGTGTCCTAGTAAGGCACCGGTATGTTTATAGTTCCCTATGGTTGTGAATGATGTATTAGGGTCCCTATGCTAATTCATGTTAAACTTAGTATCGGTTTAATCTTAAGGGGAAACGGTATGTTGAATAGTAAGGTTGTTGAGAGTTCTTTGTCACACCTCAAATCCCATTAAGACGGACAGGCACTCGATGCGCTAAAGGCCCGAGAGAACTAACATGTGACCTGTGCTTACTATGCATGTAACTATGAAAGTTTTGGGACAAGTTCGCTAGGGACGCAGCGATACGAACCGACATAAGTAGACCCAAAACTTATATACAAGACTTGGCCATTGAGGCCACAACTTGTTAAGATGCAACTGAACCATATACATAAGTCTACAAAGCCTCTAAAAGATAGAAACCCTTAGAGTAGGTCGGGACAGACCTCGCCTTACCCCTAACTACGATACAATACCAAAATGAATCTACCAAGGGCTCAGTAAAGCTCCGAAGCAACCTGGAGCTCACCAAAAGTAGCTGAGTGTCGTATGATCCTACTGAGGAGGTCTACTAGCGGGAGTACATGTGCCTGCAGCATGAAACGCAGCGTCCCCCGCGAGGGACGTCAGTACGAAAAGTGTACTGAATATGTAAGGCAACTACATATATAAAATAAGAGCTCAAACGAAACCAGGTATCAACGTATAAGTGCATAAATCAGAATAGGAGGCCGCTTCTGTTAACTCTTGTGGGGTCATGTATGTTACATTTTTTTGTCTTTACCTTTATGTGTGTTATGATCTTTATAAGGCATGTGATATGAATGACCAGCTGATCAGTGGTAGAAGAGGATGACCCATGCTAGGCATTTTAACCCCTGGGATGCTGTCCTCAACATTGCACAAATCGGGATCGGCCCATGCTAGGCTTTCGCCCCTGAGCTGCCACCCTTCTATACTCATTGGGATCGGCCCATGCTAGGCTTTCGCCCCTGAGCTGCCACTCATAGTTATACAAATTGCTTCACTTAGAGTCTTTAATCCTTGAGATTGTTGTTTTGGTGGTCACAATCATTTTTGAGATTTGGAAATACGGAACAGTAGTAGGAGACATGAAAATAATACTTTAGGACAGTAGCTACAATATAAGGAGCTATGTAACATTAATGCATTACTTGAGAGCTTGAAT
>JAJONQ010042104.1:0-23197 GCA_036250385.1 Solanum microdontum
CTGGTAATGTATTACTTTCACCCAAAAATACATACCTCATATTGACGGGCAATTTTTCAACTCGAGTGCAAGTGGTTCCTCAGTGGATGGCTTTCTTGGAGGATTTGGCCTATTTTTTAGATTCAGGTCCGGCTTATTAGAGGCATAAGGATTTGAATCCATGCCCTTCAAAGTATTTAAAGTCTCCACGTCTTCCTCTATGAAAACATCATCAAAGTTCATAATCAACACGACAAGCATTTAAATTGTAAACCTTTCCTCTACAGATGCTTCAATGATCCCATCATCAGCTACATCAATTGTAGACACTACAATTATGTGTTGTGGTTGCTTCATAGATTGGAACACCTTGAATTTTGCCTTTTCATTGTTTAACCTAATTTCAACTCAACGCTCTCCATATCAACCAAGGCCCTGCATGTGGCCAAAAATGGCCTCACCAAAATATGGGAACTTCAAAATCAATCTCACAATCTGAGAACAAAAATTTTGCATTGAAAATGAAATGCTTCACTTTTCCCCAGCACATCACAAAGAATACCCAAAGCTTTGACAAAATAAAATGCACAAATTGTACAAGGTATGGTGGACACACCTAGATTTTCTTTAATTTAGACCATGGACCTAGTAGCAATAGCACTAAAATGGTGAAAATTATATGCACATTCCGAACTTACTGTTCTTTTCTTTGTAACCAAATCTTTCATGAACTTTCCATAACCTGACATTTGGTGCAAAGCTTCTACCAATGGAATATTTATCAAAAGTGGGAAAATCATAGAAATGAACTTTAAAAACTTGCCATATTTATCTTTCGTCTTAAGCGTCTGTGGAAATGGAGGTGGTGGCCTGAGAATTAACTATAAAGGATGTGATATATGTTTTTTTTGGGCCCTCTATTCACCTTGTCCCTTTAATTGCATCAGGACTAACCTCAATCTCTTTCAGGTTCTTAAGGCTCTACTAAGTGTAATGACCCGGTCGGTCATTTTGGAAAGTTTCATGAATTTTTCATTTTCCCCTTCCAAACTTGACCCCGAGTCTTTTATGTTTTAGTTTTGAAGAATGGGTTTGATATTAGAATGAAAGGTTGAGAGTTTTTTAAGTTTGTGATTTTGAAAGGCTAGGTTGCTTAAAAGTGGTTTTCAGAGTCTTTTGGAGTTTCAAGTTTTGGAATGGAATTCCATAGATTCCATTAGTTCTGAAATGTGGAACCAAGTGTATGAGATATGTCTATTTAAGATTTAGAGTATTTATGGGGATTGAGGTCCATAGTTGGGAAATTATGGAAATTTAGCCTTTTCTGTTGACTTTGGTCAATATTAAGGGTTCAGATGCTCAAATCGGAATTCTGAGAGTTCCACTGGATTTGGGGGATGATTTTATACCTAGGTGAGGTCTTGATTGATTTTTGACATTTCCCGAGCTTGGTGTAGCATTTTTAAGTATTGAGTTAGTTTCTTGTGGTTTTCACAGATGTTGGGTTAAGGAGACATCGGATGCGCGTTTTGATAGTTCCATTTAGTATGAAACATTGAGTATAATTGATTTGGATTTGTGGTTTTTATGCATGGGGTTCCAAATGATTCCTGAGGGTTCTTTCGGTGTTTTGAGAGTTGGTTGATGTTTCTCGTGCTGATGTTCTCACTCTTGGGGAGGCCCTTCGCTTTTGCGAGCTCCACTTTAGCGAAGGCCAGCTCGTAAAAGCGAGACATAACTTTTAGGCAGGGTTCGCTTAAGCAGACTAGGGCTCGCTTTATCGAAGGTCACTTAAGTAGAGCGCTTAAAAGTGGTTTTCAGAGTCTTTTGGAGTTTCAAGTTTTGGAATGGAATTCCATAGATTCCATTAGTTCTGAAATGTGGAACCAAGTGTATGAGAGATGTCTATTTAAGATTTAGAGTATTTATGGGGATTGAGGTCCATAGTTAGGAAATTATGGAAATTTAGCCTTTTCTGTTGACTTTGGTCAATATTAAGGGTTCAGATGCTCAAATCGGAATTCTGAGAGTTCCACTGGATTTGGGGGATGATTTTATGCCTAGGTGAGGTCTTGATTGATTTTTGACATTTCCCGAGCTTGGTGTAGCATTTTTAAGTATTGAGTTAGTTTCTTGTGGTTTTCACAGATGTTGGGTTAATGAGACATCGGATGCGCGTTTTGATGGTTCCATTTAGTATGGAACATCGAGTATAATTGATTTGGATTTGTGGTTTTTATGCATGGGGTTCCAAATGATTCCTGAGGGTTCTTTCGGTGTTCTGAGAGTTGGTTGATGTTTCTCGTGCTGATGTTCTCACTCTTGGGGAGGCCCTTCGCTTTTGCAAGCTCCACTTTAGCAAAGGCCAACTCGTAAAAGCGAGACATAACTTTTGGGCAGGGTTCGCTTAAGCAGACTAGGGCTCGCTTTATCGAAGGTCACTTAAGTAGAGCCTGGTTCGCAAAAGCGAGACCCCCCAATTTTTGCAGGGTTCGCTTAAGCAAACCTTTGGTCACTTAAGTGACATTAGAGGAGGTTTTGACTTGCAAATTTTGGGGCTTAAGCCCCATTTTCCATTTTAGAGATTGGGAAACCCTTGATGGTGATTTTCAAAAGGATTTCTTATGTTAAATCATTTGGGTAGCTTTAATGATCCTAAAACTTCATTTTTCTTTGATTATTTATGAATTCTAACATCAAAATTTGGGATTTTGATTGGCAAATGTCAAAGTTTTTCAAGAACTCAAGTCGTAAACTAAATAGGAGATTGTGCACCGATTTTAATACCTTTTCAAAATTTTCACCATTAAGTTTCCAAAGCCTTGTACATCATTTTCATGTATTAATTTTTTTATCCAAACATTCTTTTTGAAATTTTGTTTTGAGTTGATTGACCCATTTTTCAAGGAGATTGATGTGGGTATTATATTTTCCAGAAAAATTATTGTGAATACTTGCTTGATATAGATTGTGTGGCTTCAAAAGTGATTCGGAAGGGGAAGATGTCACGACCCAGGGTACACCCTATATGTAACATGGCGTATACGACCTCGAGGAACCCCATACAAGACACTTAGCATTCATAACATAAGAACTAGAACAAAAGAAGTAAAACAACATTTCAAGTCCAATAGTTTATAGAAGAAAAACGGAAGTCTAAAACACTTGTCTCATTAGCTATCTAATACAATAGAATGAACTTGTTCCTAGCCCATACATGATGTCTAAAACTAGAATACAAGAAAGAAACTGAAAGAATGAAAGTACGTCCTCAAAGCATGAGGACACACCAAAGCTCGGGAACCTTGAAATCAACCACTAGCCACGAAACTAAGAAACTTGACTGTCGGACCCTACATTTGGTGAAATGTAGGCAAGAGTATGTGTTAGTACAAAACAACGTACCAAGTATGATAGTTATGCATAAAATATTTAAATCATGCAAAAAAGGGAACATTTCATGACATGTAGTTGACCATGCTAAAACATGATATAAAAGGGTTAGAAAACATAAGTCATAAAACATGGTCAATGCAAGCTAACATCATTCGAAACCTTTGAACACAAATGAGATACTTCTTGAAGTAACCTTAGTTCATTATTAATGTGGGAAGTAGTCTTAACCGACAAAGAGACCATGCGAGTTATAACATGATCCCCGGTGTCTCACACACTGAAAAAGGTTATCCTACTTACCAAGCTAAGGACCATGAACTTCTAGCTTAAGTGGATCCACTAGCTAATGTCTATCTAGACAAACATCCTATGGGGGCACATAGGTAAGGGATAAGGAGATTGCTTCTAGAAACCTGGCCTCTACTAACGGGAGAGCTTCCATCTTAATATCCTCTCGGTGCTAAGCATAAATTCCACAAAATAGTCATTTCTTACTTGTTCTTATTATCCATGGAAGGGCACATCATATTGCCAATCCAAGCTAAGTCATTATCCATGTAAAGGTATCATTCAATAACCAATCCAAGTTAGGTTTCATTGGGATAACACTTAATCTTTGATTCAAATAGGTGAGAAGACCTTTCAACCTTATAATCTTTATTACATGAAAAAACATTTCACATCATGCTTTCATGTGTATATGAGAAAAATCCTTTCAACAACACAACAACAACATCATCATTGATACTTTACTCTAAAAGAATCCTTAAAATATTTGCATAGATTTCATAAGAACGTGCATAATTCTATAATTTACCTTCCAAGGTTCACAACCCATTTTCAGTCATCAACATTTAGAAAACATGGACTAGATATGGATTTCATCATAAATTCATGTAAATCTATCAATGCATGTTTAATTTCATAAAATTCTTCCTTCGTAATCAAAATCCTACATCACATGAACATAATTTGAAAACATGGGGATTACATGTGTTCATGGGGAAATCATCATACACTCATAGTATTTCATCAATTCATTTATAAGAGATCATAATTCAATTATTTAAATCAATAATCAAGAGAACCCATGAAAATTGAAGAAAACCCTAACTCAATTGGGAATTTATAACTTTGAAAATAGAGAATTTGGGAACTCCATGAATGGAAGGAATCCATAGATAAAAACTATCATACCTTAGAGCCAATTGGTTATCTTCAATAGAGGAATTAAGACTTGGCTTCAAACCCTAGGTTGAATCCTTCTTCCTCAATCTTTCTAGAGAGAGAAATATTTGAGAGTTCTTTTAGGTGAGCTTGAAGAGAATTAAGTGAATGGGTAAGTTTTGGGGTGAAAAATCATTTATATAGGGGTCTTAGTGAAAGAAAAAATGATGTAGTATAGGAATAAATTAATTAGAAAAATACCCAACTACCCCTAAACTTAACTGCCAACCCCTACCGACGGCCACAATCGACGGACCATGAAAAGGACGACGGGCCATCCTGCATGACCATCGTTCATGGTCAGAAACTGTTTTTGGGCTAGTGAACCACGGGCCCCCAACCACGAACCGTGGTCTAACCAACGGGCTGATGGTTTGGCCGTGGTTATGGGCCTTCATGACTTGCTTGGGGAGTGCCATCCATGGACCGCACCTATGGTGCATGGTCCCATCCACGGGCCGTAGGTGCCCCCCCAGGTTGACACGTACAACTTCTTAAAAATGTTGTCTTGCCCTCTTTCGAGAGGGGGTGTTACAATATCTCCCCCTTATCATTCGTTCTCGAATGAGATTCAAGCTAGTACGAGAAGAGTAGGAGGGGAACTAACAACCCAACCATCAACGCAACTTCATCTAAATGTATATAACCAAAGAGGAATTATCGACTCTAAGCTAGGATGAAATCAAAACATCATAAGAGGGGTGAAACTAAATCTAGTAGCCCATTATGCATGCAATACACACCCAAGGAGGAAACATCAACTCCAACATGCAATTCATATTCACTGCACATAAAGATGTAGAAGTCAATCAAATAAACTCATTTTCTCAAAACTTGAACTTTTCATAAATCATGCATAGTAAGGAAATCATGGAAATAATTAAGACACATGAATCCAAAATAAAAACAAACCATGAGGAACTCATTACCTCATGCTAGAGTAGGAGTAGAAGGAAAGAGATGAGGATATCGGGATATCATATCGGCATCAGCCTCCCAAGTAGAACCCTCAACTAATTTATTCATCCACAATACTTTCACAGAAGCTACTTCTTTATTTCTCAACTTCTTGACTTGCCGGGCTAAAATCTCAACTGGAACTTCTTCATAATAAAGATTCTCCTTAACTCCCAAACATTCTAAGGTAACTATGGATGTCGGATCACCAACACATTTCTTCAACAAAGAGACATAGAAAACTGGAAGCACCGTTGCCAACTAACTTGGCAAATCTAGTTCATAAGCAACCTTACCAACACGTCTCAAAATCTCAAATGGACCTACATATTGGGGACTAAGCTTCCCGTTCTTACCAAACCACATTACACCCTTTATGGGTGAAATTTTCAAGTAAACCCAATCATGAACATCAAACTCAAGATCTCTTCTTCTTAAATTGACAGATGACTTTTGCCGACTTTAAGCCGTTTTCAACCTTTCTTTAATAAGTCAAACTTTCTCTATGGCCTTATGTACCAGCTCAGGACCTATTAGGGCTACTTCACCCACCTCAAACCATCCTATATGAGATCTACACCTCCTACCCTATAATTCCTCAAATGGAGCCATATCAATACTCAAGTGATAGCTAGTGTTATAAGCAAACTCAATCAATGGAAAATGGTCATCTCAATTACCCTTGAAATCAATCACACAAGCCCTCAACACGTCTTCCAATGTTTGGATAGTACGCTCTGCTTGCCCATTGGTTTGGGGATGAAAGGTCGTACTAAGCTTAACTCGAGTACTAAGACTCTTTTAGAAAGACCTCCAAAATTGAGAAGGGAATTGGGTACCATGATCGGAAATAATGGACAAAGACACTCCGTGCATATTTACCATTTCTATCAAGTACAACTTGGCACAGTCCTCTTCCAAATAGGAAACCTTGCTGGGAAGAAAATGATCTTATTTCGTCATCTGATCTACTACAACCCAAATCGAGTTATGTTGTCGCTGGGTGCGAGGCAAACCAACGATAAAGTCCATGTTCAAATCTTCCCACTTCCAAGTAGGAATGCTAATATCGTGGGACAAACCTTTTGATTTCTGATGCTCAACTTTCACTTGTTTACAATTATGACACTTAATCACAAATTCTGCAATATACTTCTTCATCCCATTCCACCAATAGACCTCCCGTAAATCACGGTATATTTTGGTGGCTCCTGGGTGAATTGAATACTACAAACTATGGGCTTCTAACAAGATCTGTTCCATCAAGTCATCAACATTTGGAACTCATAACCGACCTTGATATCTAAGTACACCATCTTCCCCTTGGGAGAAAGCCTCAACGAATTTCTTAAGCACCACTTCTTTTAATTCAACCAAAATTGGATCAAGACTTTGCTTGGCATTCACATCCGCTACAAAAGGCCATTCGGAACCATTGTGAACCATAACACCACCCTTGGTGGAGTTCACTAACTGAACACCTAATCGGGCCAATCTATGAACATCTCAAATCGACTCTTTCTTATCTTCTTCAATATGTGCAACACTACCCATAGATAACAGACTAAGAGCATCCGCCACCACATTTGCCTTTTCGGGGTGATAGAGAACACTCATATCATAATCTTTCAATAAGTCAAGCCACCTTCTTTGGCGAAAATTCAGATCCTTCTGATTAAACACATATTGCAAACTCTTGTGATCGGTAAACACATCAACATGAACTCTGTACAGATAATGCCTCTAAATCTTCAAGGCAAAAACAACAGCCGCTAATTCAAGGTCATGGGTAGGATAATTTTTTTCATGAATCCTAAGTTCCCTTGAGCCATAGGTAATAACTTTCTCATTTTGCATAAGCACACATCCTAGCCCAATTCTCGAGGCATCACAATAAACAACAAAACCACTAGTCCCTTCCAGTAAAGTCAACACCAAAGCGGAAGTAAGTCTAGTCTTCAATTCTTGAAAACTCTTCTCACATGCTTCAGACCATATGAACTTAGATTTATTTTGTGCCAAAGCCATCAAAGGAGAGGCAATCAAAGAAAATCCCTCAACAAACCTTCTATAGTAACCGGCTAAACCCAAGAAACTTGTACTATCCAAAGGGGATAGAGATTTAGGCCAGCTCTTGACCGCCTCTATCTTATTAGGATCTACCTCAATGCCCTTATTAAAACATTGTGACCAAGAAAAACTATGGACCTTAACCAAAACTCACATTTACTAAACTTCGCAAAGAGTTGGTTGCCATTGAGAAATTGCAACACGATCCTCAAATGATCAATATGCTCATTCTTACTTCTCGAATAGATCAATATATCATCAATGAACACAATCACAAACATGTCAAGGTATTTTCTAATCACCCTATTCATCAAATACATGAACACCGCCAGAGCATTAGTCAACCTAAACGATATTACCAAAAACTCATAATTACCATACCGAGTTTGAAAAGTCATCTTCAGATTATCATCTTCTTTCACCCTCAAGTGGTGATAACCTGATCAAAGATCAATCTTAGAGAAATAACTTGCACCTTAAAGTTGGTGAAACAAATTATCTATTTTTGGAAGAGGATATTTATTCTTAATTGTCACCTTGTTCAACTAATGGTAGTCAATGCACATACAAAGAGAACCATCTTTCTTTCTAACAAACAAAACTAGAGCACCCCATGGAGAGATACTCGGTTGAATGAAACCCTTGTCCAACAAATCTTTCAATTGGTCTTTCAAGTCCTTAAGTTCTGTCAGAGCCATACGGTAAGGAGGAATAGAAATAGGCAGCGTATCAGGGAGAAGGTCAATACTGAAGTCTATTTCCCTTTTGGGAGGAATACCAGGCAAATCATCTGGGAATACTTCCGAAAACTCATTAACAACGGGGACCGACACAAGAGTAGGGGTTTCAGAATCCATATCCCTCACCCTAACTAGATGGTTAATGCAACACTTAGAAATCATCTTTCTAGCTTTAAGATAAGAGACAAACTGCCCCTTAGGCATAGAATTTCTCCTTTTCCACTCAAGGACATGCTCATTCGAAAATTGAAACTTGACTACACAAGTTCTACAATCGATAAAAGCATAACATGAGTGCAACCAATCCATACCAAGGATAACATCAAAGTCTAGCATATCAAGCTCTACCAAGTCAACAAAAGTAACGCTATGGGGTAAGGAAATGGTACTCTTTCTATATACCCTCTTAGCCACAATAGAATCACCAACAGGAGTAGTGACAAAAAAAAGATCTAACAACACATCTGGAATAACATCAAACCTCATAACTACATATGGCGTCACAAAAGACAAGGTAGCACCGAAATCAAGTAAAGGATAAACATCAAGTTGAAAAAACTTTCAACATACCGGCAACCACATCGCGAGAACCCTCTTGTTTGCCATGAGTTTGAAGTGTATAGAATCAGTTTTGCTTAGGGGCATTAGAACCCGAACCACTAGTAGGAGCTTTCTTGCCCTCTCTTCCTTTAACCATAAGCATCGGGAAATCCCTCATTTTATAACCACTTTTACCACAACTAAAGCAACCATCCGTACCGGCTAGGCACTTACCCTTGTGGTTCTTTCCACACCTAACATAAATAGACATAGGCAATGAAGATCCACTACCATTCCCTCCTTGAGGCCTAGGGTTAGACACCCTATCTTTGTTGAACTTATGAGGAGCATTGGAGGAACCTTGACCTTAAAACTTTTGTGGAAATGTAGGACGACCATGTCCATCGGACCTTGCATGTGATAAATTACCATCACCGGTTTTAGCCCTTTTTGCCTCACTTAGACTTTTCCTTAAGTTTATTCTCTTCGATATGTTGAGCATGAACCATGAGACGAGAAATGTCCATGTCATTAATGAGCATGGCGGTACGACACTCCTTAACCACCATTTCGAACAGCCCCGAAACAAACTCACTCATCTTTGCCCTTGAATCGGCAACCATTGTTGGAGAATACCTAGACAATTGTGTGAACTTCAAAGCATATCCCCTCATACTCATTATTCCTTGTCTAAGGTTGATGAACTCAAGCACCTTGGCTTCCCTCATCTCAAGCGGAAAGAACCTATCAAGAAAAATGACCTTAAACTTCTCCCAATTAAGAGGACCCGCATCTTCTGGTCTCCCTTCCTTCCATTGGTTGTACCATATTTGTGCCATACTCTTAAGTTGATAAGCGGCCAACTCCAACTTTTCCACCGGCGTCAATCCCATGGTTATCAACACCTTATAGACCTCATCAATAAATTCTTGAGGATCTTCCTCAACCTTAGAACCATGAAACTCCGGAGGATTCATCCTAGTGAAGTCCCTCACTCTAGATATCGTCGTACCAACATTTGGGTTCATGGGAACTGCAACCTCTCTATTGGCTTGGGCCATCACAGCTTGAGCCAACACTTGAAAAGCAGCCCTAAACACTGTATTAGTCACTTGCTCGACCAAAGGATCGACTAAAAATTAAGGAGCTTAGGGAGAAGCTTCTTGTTCCGCATTATCCCTCACATTCCTTCTAGCATAAGCTCTTCTAGTACCCATATCCTGTAGATCATTGGATAAGGATTAGGGGAGAGACCTTATAGAGTTAAACTCTATCGTACAACTTTAGAGTAATAAAATAAGTGGAGTTTCTTAATCGTATTGTATCCTCCCATTCATAAATGTGGCGCACTTAACACTCATGAACAAGACTCTATCTTATGTGGATTATGAGACATCGTAGGACCATTATAAACTTTGTGCTCTCATTACCAAGTTTGTCACGACCCAGGGGTACACCCTATATGTAACATGGCGTATAAGACCCCAAGGGACCCCATACAAGCCACTTAACATTCATAACATAAGAAATAGAACAAAAGAAGTAAAACAACTTTTCAAGTCCAATAGTTTTATAGAAGATAAAGGGAAGTCTAAAATACTTGTCTCATTATCCATTTAGTACAATAGAATGAAGTTGGGCCTAGCCCATACATCATGTCCAAAACTGAAATACAAGAAAGAAACGGAAACAACAAAAGTCTATCAACGAAGCATAAGGACTTACCAAAGCTCGGGAACGTCGAAATCAACCACTAGCCATGAAAATGAGAAACCAAACTGTTGGACCCTACATTTGGGGAAATGTAGGCAAGAGTATGTGTTAGTACAAAACAATGTACCAAGTATGATAGCTATGCATAAATATTTAAATCATGCTAAAAGGGGATATTTATGACATGCAATTGAACAAGCTAAAACATGATATAAAAGGGTTAGAAAACATAAGTCATAAAACATGGTCAATGCAAGCTAACATTAATTGAAACCTTTGAACACATATGATATACTTTTTGAAGTAACCTTAGTTCATTATTAATGTGGGAAATAGACCATGTGAGCTATAACATCATCCCTTGGTGTTTCCCACACCAAAAAAGGTTGTCCTACTTGCCAAGATAAGGACCATGAACTTCTAGCTTAAGTGGATCTACTAGCTAATGTCTATCTAGACAATCATCCTATGGGGGTACATAGGTTAGGGATAAGGAGATTTCTTCTAGAAACCCGGCCTCTACGAACAAGAGAGCTTCCATCTCAATATCCTCTCGGGGTTAAGCATAAATCCCATGGAATAGTCATTTCTTACGTGTTCTTATTATCCATGGAATGGCATGTCATCTTGCCAATACCATCTAAGTCATTATCCATGAAAAGGTATCATTCAATAACCAATCCAAGCTAGGTTTCATTGGGATATCTCTTAATCTTTGATTCAATTAGGTGAGAAGACCTTTCAACCTTAGAATCCTTATTATGTGAGAAGACCTTTACATCATGCTTACATGTGTATATGAGAAAAATACTTTCAAAAACACAAAAAGAACATCATCATTGATACTTTATTCTCAAAGTAGCCTGAAAACATTTACATAGATTTCATAAGAACATGCATAGTTTCATAATTTACCTTTGAAGGTTCACAACCTACTTTCAATCATCAACATTTAGAAAACATGGGCTAGATATGTATTTCATCATAAATACATGTAAATCTATCAATAAATGCTTAATTTCATAAAACCTTTGCTTCATAATCAAAATCCCACATCCCATGATCAGAACTTGAAAACATGGGGATTACATGGGTTCATGGGGAAATCATCATAAAATCATAGTATTTCATCAATTCATGCATAAGATATTATAATTCAATCATTTAAATCAATAATCAAGAGAACCCCATGACAATTGAAGAAAACTCTAACTGAATTTGGAATTTTTAACTTTGAAAATAGAGGAATTTGGGAATCCATGAATGGAAGGAATCCATGGATGAAAACTATCATACCTTAGATCCAATTGCTTATCTACAATGGAGTAATTGAGACTTGGCTTCAAATCTTAGGTTGAATCCTTCTTCTTCAAGCTTTCTAAAGAGAAATATTTGAGAGTTTTTCTTTTTAGTGAGTTTGAAGAGAAAAAAGTGAATGGGTGAGTTTTGGGGTTCAAACAATTTATATAGAGGTCTTCGTTAAGGGCAAAACGATGTTCTATAAGAATAAATTAATTAGGAAAATACCGAATTGCCCCTAAACTTAAATGTTTTCCCCCACCGACGACCACGACCAACGGACCGTGGACAGGACGACGGACCATCCTGCACGACCATCGTTCATGGTGAGAAACTGTTTTTGGGCTAGTGAACCACAGGCCCCCAACCACAGACCGTGGTCTGACTATTTGTCAGACCATGGTTCTAGGCCTTCATGACTTGCTTGGGGAGTGCCATCCACGGACCACACCTGCGGTCCATGGTCCCATCCACGGGCCATGGGTGGCCCTCGTAGGTTGGCACCTATAGATTCTTAAAAATGGTTTCTTTCCCTCTTTTGGATCCAGGGTGTTACAGAAGACTCAAGTCATGGGGTGATTAATTGATCAGGTTAAGGCAAGTGATCTCTTAAGCTTTGTAATCTAGTAGAATTGTCTACTTCTATTCATTGTATGTGTGTTGGGGAGTAATCTGGAATGAGGTGAAGGATTTAATTGCTCCACTTGATTAATTTTAATAAATAAAGAAAGGGTAAAGAAAGGGTAAATGAAAAGGCTTTGTGATGATAATGGTAATTTGTGGATTACCTTGTTGTGACCTTATTTGATTGATCTGATGAAATACCTTGATGGCTTGAATGTGGAGTTAAATTACATGACTTTTTTTTATCTGCATTGATTGATGAACAACGTGATGAGACATGTGATAATTATTTATGTCAAGGTATTTTTCAGTAAGCGCTTGTGATATCGAGCTCATTTCCGACAGGTGCAACTGATATAAAGCCGATAGGAATTTATTCTAGTGAGTGATTTGATATAAAGCTGATGGAAAATGGTTCTGACTAGTGATTTTATATAAAGCCCATGGGAAATGGTTTCTGCAAGAGTGGATCCTTGTCTTTTGATGCATTTTGATGCTTATAATTGACTTATTGGTTAATAGTGTTTGATACATTTTATAATTGTGATTTGATTATGTGATACATGTGTGTTGTTGACTTGTGATTTTCGACTGCGAATATTGATCCTTTTGACTGTTTATTGTACAACTGTTTGGTTGGGCTGATTTCTGTGTAAGTTGTAATTTGAGGAGATTTTGTAGGGATGGAAATGAGTATTTGAATTCTAGCTAGGTTGCCTTGTTTGTTAAGTTGCTTGTTAGGTACCTTGTTGTTGGTACTCACTCTTTGCTTCTACACTTGTGTAGGTTCCAAGCTTGGACCCAGGTGATCTCCTTCTTCTCCTTCTGATTTCGAGGCTTGTCAAGGATTTTGAGAGGAAGATGCTTGTCATCTTTGTGGGCCCTCTTGTTCCTTTACCCTATGTTTTGTTTTCCTTGAGGAAAAAAATATTGAGACTTATATTTATCTTTCACATTCTGTTTTTTGCATTAGTGGCTTGTATACATGATAACCAACATTTGGGGTGTTTATAGAAAGAATAAGTTTTATGCTATTATCTTTTTCTTGCTTATCTTCCCGCATTTATTTCATTTTGTTGGGTTGAGGCTTACTTGTCTTGGTATGAGTAGACAAATGTCATCACGTCCATTTTTGTGTCGTGAAAAATGCTATCAGAGACCCAATTTCATAGGTCTCGCATGTGTACAAGCCAAGTCTAAGTAGATTCTTGAGCATCGGTACAGAGAACTCTGTACTTATCTTTGAGAGGCTATGAAATCTCTTAGGAAACTTCCTCTTATTTCATTCTATCTTATCATATGTGGTTACCCTTACCTGTACTAAGTTATCGCATGTTGTTTTGGCAGATGTCGAGGATCGGAGCTTTTATTTCTAGTGGTGGAGGGAGGCGGTCCTCGAGGTTGTTGTTGAGACCCAGGCTAGGGGTATAGGTAAGGCCCGAGATAACATTCATCCTTATGGAGTAGCACCGACTAGAGTCCATGCCCGTGGACTGGAACCAACCATAGGCAAAGTTAGAGAGGCTACACCTGAGCCACATGTGGAGGTAATGAGTCCACAAATTGGACTCATATGGGGTTAGATTTTAATAATAATTGTGTCCTCAAATGCTTATTTTACCTCAATATTTGATGAAAACCCTTAAGTTTCAGGTATTTGAAGTTTGAAGGAAAGCATGAACACTACGTTGCAAAAAAGAACGAAGAGGCTGGAAAGAACGAAGAAACGAAAGCCTGAGGATCGCCGAGTTCACTTGGCGAGTCGCGGAAGGGTTTTGCTTCGCCTTTTGTTCCAGTGTGCTGAGACTTGAAGGAAACGATCAAGTCGATGGAAAAAGAGAGCAGTCGGCGTATCGCCGAATAGTTCAGCGAAGCAGTACTACGCCGCCAATGACAAAGAGCACAATGATGCTAAAGGTTGGTGCAAGACGGTGAAGAACTACACCAAAGGGCGAATTGCCGAGTTGATCGGTGATTCTAACTAATGACGCCGAATGATCCGCTACAGCACAAATTTATAATAACTATAAATACTAGTTAGAATTATATTTTAAGGAGTCAAACAATTATTATACTTTTCATATAGAATAGTGCGTTTTGATATTTTTGCTCTAAGTTTGAGAGGGTTTTGCAGACTGGAAGAAGAAGAGGGTTTCATTTTTTAGATTTGGAGTTGGGTCTCTTGGATTCTTCATTCTTGGCCCGTAACAAGACTTAAATCTTCATACCCATTTGAATGTAAGTTCATTTAGGTATAAATTTCTATCTCTTGATGTGTGGCTAAAAATCCCATTCTTTGGGTGTGATTTAGCAAATATGTGCTGATATTATTGTTGGGTCTTGTTTGCTGATAGGTTAGATGTATTTTAATGGTGATTTCACCTAGTGGTTGTGGTTTAGTTCAGCCCGAGAGGGTGAGCCCTAGTCTCATATCCTAACACTCAGCTCGAGAGAGTGAGTGGGGTAAGGTGTAGGTTGGCCTTCATGCAGCAAATGGGTGCCCGAGTGGAACCCATTTGAAATGGGGTAAGTTGCCCGAGAGGGAACTTATTTTCATCTAAAGCTTAGCGTAGTCACTATTAGCTTGCAAATTTCCTATCGAAAGTATGTACTCAATGATTTATATCAATTTACATTGCGGTCACACCCTAATAACTTCTCCCCATACTTGCTTTCCCCTTTAAATTTTGTTGTTTTTATTACACTTGTGACAAATCCCATTTTATATTTGACACATTTGTGTCACTTTTTAGATTTCTAATGTTTTTATTCGTAAATGTCTTTAGCTATAATTAATTAGAACTTAATTTTACTTTTCTATTCATTCTTAAAACCACTCCCTTGGGACACAACCCCAACCCTTGGTTGGGTTACTATATTATCGACGATCGTAGACAGTCGTACCATAGGTTAGTGTCGTTGGTCACTATAAGCATCAAAATGGCACCGCCACCGGGGAGTGGTGTTATTTGAGAATTTTTAGATTAGTAGAATTTTTGTTCTTCTTAGTTGTAGTTTACTAACTTTATTTTTAGTTTTATTTTCCTCTTAATTTGTTGATGTAGGTAGGTGCCCTAAGCATGGCTGGGGGAAATGGTGACAACTCGACTGAGATTAGCCAAGAAGTCGAGAGAGACTTCGAGTTAACCACACTGGTAACTTAGCTGAACGAGTTGTCCACCAAAATAACAGAGGTGGAAAAGTAGTGCAAGAGTCAAGGGATGTACATATTTCCTCACGAGAGGAAGCAGTCTAGACACCGGGAAACAATCCAGTCAAGGACACACTCCAAGTCATTCTCCGAAAGATCACCGAACAAGATCGAATGTTAGAAGAGATGAAGGAGAGTATTGAATCAAATGGTTGGCTCTCACTCTAGATCAATCCAACTGATCAGGACACTCCTGAACTATGCGGTGCCTCCTCTTCACTCTGACGAACTCTTGGGGGTACCTAGTAACACTAAGGTCAGCCCAACCAATGGGGAGTGAGTAAGGACTCACGGCGAGCCACGACGTTAAATAAGGCGCTTCTTGGTAGGAAACCCAAAATTTTAAATGTTTTATTTCACTTTCATAAATAATCACGTTAGTGGTGCAGGTTTGATTGAGGAAAGTGGTGAAAAATACAGATTGGCGAGAAAATGGTCAGTCGACGGATCGCCAAAGAGGTTGGCGAGTTCGACTTGACCCGCCGTTTGGCTCAACTCAAGTTAAGTTAGAGGCTGTAAAACTCGGCAAACTTACGAAGTAGTTCCGCATGTCGCCGACTAGGTCAACGACCTCGATGCGGATCACCATTTTGACCACCAAGAAAGTGAAAGAACTTTAGCAATCGGCGGGGCAAGTCACCACTGGGCGATTCGCCGAATGAATCGGCGAATGCACTAATGTCGCCGAATAGGCGCGAACTAGATGGTTTATAATGGCCAAGAGACTTAAAATTGGAAATTCTTTACTTTCCCTCGCACTTGAATCCCCTAAACTCAGACTAAGGTAGTATCTTCTCCAATTTAGCATTTTTTCTAGCATTTTAGTTTGGGATTTGTTCTCGAAATTGGAATACTTTGCCACCTAACTTTTCAAATTGAATTAAGTCTACATTGAAGGTTGGTTTCCTTTTTCCGCATTTACATTTGAAATTTTTGTACTCATTTGCAATAATTGTCTTTTAGTGATGTGTGCTGGGCCTCTCTAAGAGGATTAGGACGCTAATTTCCTATTTTAATTTGAAAACATTGCTCGTATTGTTTGGTTGTCTGTATGTCTGTATTGAATGCCTTGAAATGATTGAAATTTAATTAGGCGATGCTTGCATATTGATTAGGTTGATTTGGGTAAAGCTTGAGTTTCCCATATTTGTGCTTAGATGTCGAGAATTTGCTCAAGGATGGAGTGGGTAACATCACTCTTAAGAGCAAATACCGTTAATGGCTAAATTCGGCAAAACCAAGAGAAATCTGAGTATCCCAGGGTGATAGGTAGCATGGGTCTTGTTTAAATTCCATGAGTACATGCTTTGATTTTATTTTTGGGGGTTGCGGAATTAGATTCGGGTAGATGGGTTGAAAATAGGCATGTTGGGTTGATTTGCGAGCTAGGTCGAGCTCGCCGAATGACTCGGCGGATTGCCTAATGTCCCCATCTTGCCAATAATTTGGCGCTTTAATTGATATTTGATACTGTAACTTTTGGTGAGACGTCATCGGGCGCCTAAAGCAGTCGGTGACTCGCCGAAAGTATTCTTGTCGCCCTTTGTTTGCACTCCTGAGTCTATGTTGCACTATTACTTTTGGCGGATAATCATTTGATCACCGCAAGTATTTGGCGATTCGCCGACAAGGTTCACTCATCGCTGAATTTCCAAAAATTTGCAAGCTAAACCCTTTGGCGAGCGCGATCTATTTCACCAAAGAAGTTCGGCGATTCGCCGACTAGATCGGCGAGTCTTTCTGCAATAAGATTCTCTGTGTTTGTGTTGACTTTCGCCTAATTCTGGATCTTTTGAAGAGATGGTACACACAAACATAAACGAGCAACCTTAGAAAAAGGAGGATCAATTACGATCAATGAAGGAGGATCACGTCCTTCACAGAAAAGAAAGCAAGATCTCCCACTTGGATATAAATGCAAAAGAAAGAGGCATATCGCTAGAAAAGGGTCAGCTATTGAGCCAAATTTTTCTGAGCCGGAAAATGAACAACCCTTGATTCACCGACAGAATAGGCTCAGATATAAACCTCAATCAACACCTACCAGAGTTACATCAGCTGAAACTCCTCCGACTACTGAATCAGTGCCAGTCCTGGCACCACCTTCAGTGACCCCTGCACTCCCCGTAGCTCCACCTCCACCCAGATTGCTGAACAGATTGAAAGGTGATGGTTTACGAACCATTACAAAATAAAAGTTACTATTTTTGGAGGGTTTTGAAGGTAAGCATGCTGAGGTGCTTGACACGATCAAGTATCATGAGTTCGAGCAGTTCACTAGGCCACGGGGCCCTTACATTCCTTCCTGGGTCCGGGGATTCTACTTAGCCTATGGGTAGTTGGTCTCAAAAAATAAGAAAAAGGCTAGTGAGTTCCGACCGGTGAAGTCGGTTATGATTAGAGGCAAGGAGGTAGAGTGTCACAACGAATATATTAATGATGTATTGGGTCGAACGCTGCACTCGGTACTGCCCTACCAGGGTTTGCCTATTGTTTCGTCCCTAGATGATTTGAAGGGTTGGTTAGCTCCGATGATTTTTGACATCATCTCGAGGTGGATGGATGCGGGTGCTCCAATTGAGTATGGGGATATGAAAATCGCCTCCTGGTACTAGTTTGGCTTCATCAGCAGCACTATCATTCCATCCCAGAATGAGTCCATTATACATCATCCTAAGGCGGCTTGCCTTGGTTCTATCATGGGTAGGAGGTGGATTGACCTGGGACTACTGGTTTCACAGGAGATGGCTATGAGAGCCAAACAGACACTGATGTCTCTGCCATTTCCTGTTCTGATCACTGAGTTATACAGGCATGCTGGAGTACCCCGGGATCCTTCTAGCAATATAGAGGTCACCTCATCTTCCTCCACCGATATCCGGCATATAGAGGATGAATTCACATGAGAAGAGATTGACAGGGGAAGAGCAACCCCAATAGATACTTCTCCAGAGGTCAATGTTGACATATTATCAGTAGAGACACCTTCGCCTACTCTACCTTCTGAGCCCTCAGTTATACCAGCTCCTTCTTCTTCTTCTTCATCACAGGTTCCAGGTGCTTCCTCGTCCTCCCAGCCTGCCAGGATCACTCAGGCCATGATCCTGAAGATGGGGCAGTTGGCCTATTAAGCTAATGTGAGATCTACCTGACTGGAAAGGTCTGTTCCAGAGATGATCGACAAGGCCATACTAGCAAGACTTAACCCCCTTCAGACTTCTATTGATGCCCTGACAGTGAGGGTTATGGCTTGTGAGAGCATATAGAGGGAAACCTCTATGGTGATGGCTTTAAAAGTCGAGATTGCAAGTTTGAGGAAGGACGTAGACTATCTTAAATCTACCGACTTCACTTCACTTATAGAGAGGGCAGATGATGAGGATGTTCCTGAGACCACCGGAGATGTGCAAGGGAATAGTGCAGCACATGATAGAAGCATAGGCAGCCTAGAGACATAGGAGAGAAGAGATGAAAGAATATTCAGAGACTTGCCAGATCTTATAGAGGCAGTTGTGCAGCCGGCGATCCAGACAATGCTGACTGAGACGTCCACAACAACTCCTAGTGGATCTGGCATTGCTGCTCCGTCTGAGGCTATTCCGGGCACTGATGGCCACATACAGACTGCTACACCAACCACCCATATCCCGACAGAGGGAAATACTGCATAGACAAGACCTTTCTTTACCTCCCTCTCTGTCTTATCATATTTCTACATTTCATACTTTTATTTGCATTTGAGGACAAATACCTTTTATTTGTGGTGGGGTGAGGCCCACCTTTTGTGTGCTATTTGTGACTTGTGTTTTTGATTATGTATTTGGGCTTTGAGCTAATATTGTGTTAAATACTGCTTTTCTATGGATGTTTGAGCTTGAGGCTCCGTTATTTTTAATTGCAAAATGATTTTGACCCTTCTGAATTTTTTTTGAATTTTTTGCACATTTTTGCCACCTCTCATGTGTTGAATGTGGTTGTTCTTTTGCAAAACAATTTAAGTCTCGGTCTCGATCAATAGCGATGACTTGAATGGGGCTCTCAATTGAACAAACATGACCGTGCGGCTGTGACCAGACCAAATGAAGTTGCATGGACAATATGTGAACTCTTTGCATCTAGTTATGATTAGCCATTTATCGAATTGATTCTCTTGTCATGACCATTGCACACTAGCGAAAGTGTGTGGTCTTGTTTTGCTCAAGTGTCGATGCCTTGTGTGATGAGCTTACTTTGAACCTTCCATGAATAAACCTAGAATTTGCCCTGTTAGTCTGATTGATTTAGTAAGGTGTGCTCTTGAATTGATCTTAGGCAACTTTTGAAGACTGTGAGCCAAATTTGACATATACCTCTTTTGTGGCCTACCCGTGAGCATGTGAAACTCTCTTGAACACCCTTTGAGTCTTGCCTTTCTTTGGAAGAACTTTGTTGAACCCTAGACCTTACTTGATCCACTACCTATAATCCTCTTTATTTGTGGTTTAGTGAATAGCCAACTTAGGCCAAAAGCCTAAGTTGGGGGTGTGGTAAAAAGGGAAGGGAGAAGTCAAGAAGTGCAAGAAAAGTCTCCCTTAACCCATGGTACTACAAAACAAAATGGAAATCCTCCATATATACAAAAAAAAGGTACGAAAGAAATTGGGTTTCCAAGCAATTCATGGAGAGTGAATAAAAGGATGACTTAGAAGCACTAGGAGAAAAAGTGATAAGGGAAGGGAAAAGGAGGTTTCGAGAACACCACATCTCACGAGGATGAAAAGTCACTGAACCTAAATGACCATACCTTTGCACTCATCCCCATTACAAACCTTAGAAAGACCTTTTCGATCTTGAGTAAGCCAAAAACCGAAGATCGATCGGAAAATAAGGGCAAGCCTATGGGTGAAAACATGAATTGTGTTCCTCTTTTTGAGTGTGAGCGTTGCATCTGATTCCTGATCTTAAATTGATTAACCTCTATGTGTGAATATGGAATCATTTTTTATGTGAGGGCATTTAGGTAGTTTTTGTTGAGCTTGAACTTACACAAGTAGCAAGTATTGGGAACATGAGAATCTTTTGTATTAGTGTGTCACAATTTGAATCTTTGAGTGCACAATTGATCTTTGCATGTGTAATTCAAGTCTTGTTGTGTATGTTCATGATTTAGTCTTGTGTAGCACTATTTGAGACACCTTTTTGAACGACTGAACTTGAGTTTGCTTGAGGACAAGCAAAAGTTTAAGTTGGGGGTGTTGATGAGTCCACAAATTGGACTCATCTGGGGTTATATTTTAATAGAAATTGTGTCCTCAAATGCTTATTTTACCTCAATATCTGATGAAAACCCTTAAGTTTCAGGTATTTGAAGTTTGAAGGAAAGCATGAACACTACGTTGCAAAAAGGAATGAAGAGGCTGAAAAGAACGAAGAAACGAAGGCCCGAGAATCGCCGAGTCCACTTGGCGAGTCCCCGAAGGGTTTTGCTTCATCTTTTGTTCCAGTGTGTTGATCCCTGAAGGAAAAGATAAAGTCGGCGGAGAAAGAGAATAGTCGGCATATCACCGAATAGTTCAGCGAAGCAGTACTATGTCACCCAATAACACAGAGCACGACGATGCTGAAGGTTTGTGCAAGACGGCGATGAACTACACCAAAGGGCAAATCGCCAAGTTGATCGGCGATTCCGACTAATGACGCCGAATGATCTGCTACAACAGAAATCGGTAATAATTATAAATACTAGTTAGAATTTTATTTTAAGGAGTCAAACAATTATTATACTTTTCATATAGAATAGTGCGTTTTGATATTTTTGCTCTAAGTTTGAGAGGGTTTTGGAGACTGGAAGAAGGAGCGGGTTTCATCTTCTAGATTTGGAGTTGGGTCTCTTGGATTCTTCATTCTTGTCCTGTAACAAGACTTAAATCTCTATACCCATTTGAATGCAAGCTCATTTAGGTATAAATTTCTATCTCTTGATGTGTGTCTAAAAACCCCATTCTTGGGGTGTTATTTAGCAAATATGTGTTGATATTATTGTTAGGTCTTATTTGTTGATAGGTTAGATGTATTTTAATGGTGATATGACCTAGTGGTTGTGGTTTAATTTAATGGATTTGTAGTTGCAAATACAAAACCACCCATGTATTTTCGGCTTGCTCGAGAGAGAGGTCGGGAACCAAGACCGCTAGACTGATGGCCTAAAGAGTGGGTCAACATGAGGTTCAGCCCGAGAGGGTGAGCCTTAATCCCATATCCTAACACTCAGCTCGAGAGAGTGAGTGGGGTAAGGCGTAGGCTAGCCTTCATGCGGAAAATAGGTGTCTGAGAGGAACCCATTTGAAGAGGGGTAAGTTGCCCGAGAGGGAACTTATTTCCATTTAAAGCTTAGCCTAGTCAGTATTTTCTTGCAAATTTCCTATCGAAAGCATGTACTCAACGATTTATACCAATTTACATTGCGGTCACACCCCAAGAACTTCTCCCCATACTTGATTTCCCCTTTAAATTTTGTTTTTTTATTACACTTGTGACAAACTCCATTTGATTTTTGACACATTTGTGTCACTTTTTAGATTTCTAATTTTTTTTATTCATAAATTTCTTTAGCTATAATTAGTTAGAACTTAATTTTATTTTTCTATTAATTCTCAAAACCACTCCCTTGGGAAATGACCCCAACCCTTGGTTTGGTTACTATATTATTGACGATCGTAGAAACTCTTTCTGTATGTTATTTTCATTGGTCACGATAAGCATGAGGTGGTTGTTGAGGACCAGGTTCCTCCCGAGTTTTGAGCTCTATTGTTTCAGGAGACTTTGTTCAGGATGTTGAGTGAGCTAAAGAATTTCTCTTACAGTGGTGCGACATGTACACCACATGGTTCTCAGACTGGTTAGGAGCGTAGACTCTAGGTCAATAGTAGACTCTAGGTATTTGGGATAAGGTGGGTCAGCCACCGGGTGAAGGTGTTCATATTACTCCTGAGGTTATTTTGACGAAATGTTAGCAACAGTATTATGAGAGGTTTCAGAAAATGAAACCACCCAGTACTTTCAGGGTGGTAAGAGTGAGCTTTCCCATGAGTTTTTCTATTTTGTGCCATCAGATGCTTGAGATTATAGGTATGGAGGATGATCGTGGGATTTGTTTTGTCACACTTCAGCTTTGTGAACGCGCTAGAGAGTGGTGTAGAACTTTTGTTAGGTCTAGAGCAGTTGGATCTCTTCTGGTAGAGTGGGGTTTTTTTCTAGTGTTTTCCAGGATTGCTTCATCCCATGGAGCTTGAGTGATAACAACAAGGTTAAGGGAGATCACAAATAGAGAATTGAATATTAGAATGCGGAAGCACAAAGAAAAGAAACAAAAAAAACTAACTAAAGATATGGGAAATTCGAAGGAAAGATCCACGAATTTCCAAGGTTTAGATGTTCTAAGGCCTTGAAAAGATCCAAGTAA
>JAJONQ010042105.1:0-37594 GCA_036250385.1 Solanum microdontum
CATTCATATAGGGGTCATATAGGTAGGGGTCCTTCCACAATAGTACTTAACATAATCAATCATGTAGACCACACCTTATCCCTAACATTATCATTCACATTATACACCTCATCATCAACACACTTTAAACATCATGCTAGCATTGAGGATTTCATACATAACCTTCATAGCACAATTTCATAAACAAATGTATCATAATCATCAATTCACTTCACATATATTGCCTTCAAGGCCATGATCTCAACATGCATAGATAGAAAAGAAGTGATCACCGCCACCATAAGTGGATCAAACCACACAACATCAATTCTCATACTATAGACTAGAAGCTAGGTCAACTTACCAATTCTCCAAGCCATGATCACCATGGATCAATCTTCAATAATTCGTAATCAATTGACATAGAAAGCAATAGGAATCAACAATATAATTCAATAACATAAACATAATCTAAGTACAATTCTATAAAGAAAGGGATCAACCCATAACTTTGCCCATAAGGCCATAATTATCAACTCATCCATATACCAACAATTCAACATCAATAAGTATAGATAAGCATAGGAAATATCAATAAAATATAATCTAAACATAATTTCACCAATAGAGATCATATTCACAAAGACCCACATCATAGGCCAATTTTTGAGAATTTGGGATCAGGGGTTCTTCAAGAATTCCTTTGAAAATTATCTTAAAAACCCTAATTCCACATTAATTCATCAATAGAATGATTTAGAAAATTGTTTGACAAAGGACCCATGTTTAGATTGAAAATTGGGAATTTTGGTCTTTGAATCACTTTTGAAAATCTTTGATAGAACTCCTTGAATGAGAGATTATTCAAGAATCAATAGTTACCATACCTTAATTATTGAAGACCCATGAAATCGAAGAACAAATCAGTTGAAAACCCATCTTCTAGCTTGAGCTTCATCAAGGTCTTCAATGGAGTTTTTGAGAGAATCTATTTTTAGAGGGAAGGGTCAATTTGAAGAATGGGTCTAATTTTTGGTTTTGGGGTTTTAACCAACTTAAAATACCCTAAAATAGGTAGAATAAATGTTTATAATAATTCCCCAAAGTACCCAAACTACCCTCACTTAGTTGGATCTTTTAAACAAGTCAAACTTGAGTTTTATTTTTGCAGATTTCGTCGGGAACCATGTTCGCGACGCGGAGGTGTACCCACAAGTTTCACAAATTAAATTTCGAGACAGTAGAGTCCGCGACACGAACATGCTCCCTCCTTGAGCAACTTCAAGCTACCTTGGCAGCTTGTTTGGCCATGGGTTGGGATCCTCCTCGGGGACCCTTAGGGTGGTCCCGGGGAGTCGTACCCGAACGTTTTGACCCTAAAAACATTTGTTAAGACACTAGGGTCACCTCCACATATTTTAGACTCCAAAAAATACATAAAAACATAAACAACATACTAGAACACGCCAACACGTAAAAGACTAGTTTCCAAATGTCTTGGTCATCCCTTGACGTTTGACTTCCAAAATCTTTAAAACTGACTAAAAAGGCTATTCGTCATTAATTTAACAAGTTATTAATTCATAAAACCCATGTGGGGCTCTACTTAATCCTACTTCATTTTGAGGGTCGTTACAAGGATGTGTATTAATTACCGCCAGCTGTACAAGGTTACCATCAAGAATAAGTACCCTCTTTCGAGAATTGATGATCTTTTCGATTAACTTCAGGGTGCTACTTGTTTCTCTAAGATAGACCTCAGATCAAGCTACCATCAGTTTAGGGTAAGGGACTATGATATTCCAAAGACAGCATTCAGGACCCATTATGGTCATTATGAGTTTCTAGTCATGTCGTTCAGTTGGACTAATGCACCTGAAACGTTCATAGACCTTATGAATAGAGTTTTGAAACCTTATTTAGATATGTTTGTTATTGTCTTCATTGATGACATACTAATCTATTCAAGGAATAAAGAAGATCAAGCTAGCCATCTCAAAATAGTTCTTCAGACTTTGAAAGATAAGAAGTTATATGCTAAGTTCTTTAAATGTGAGTTTTGGCTTGAGTCTGTTGCGTTCTAGGGCCGCATAGTTTCCGGTGATGGAATTAGAGTTGATACGCAAAAGATAGAGGCAGTGCAGAATTGGCCTAGACCCATATCTCCAATTGATATTAGGAGTTTCTTGGGTTTGGCTGGCTATTATAGAAGGTTCGTAGAAGGGTTCTCATCCAATTCGTCTCTTTTGACCAAGTTAACTCAGAAAACAGTGAAGTTTCAATGTCTGAAGCTTGTGAGAAAAGCTTTCAGGAATTGAAAAAGAGGTTGACTACTGCCCAGTGTTGACCTTACCAAAATTTACTCAAGGTTTTATGGTATATTGTGATGCGTCTAGAGTTTGTTTGGGTTGTGTGTTGATGCAGAATGGCAAGGTTATAGCTTAGGCATCCAGACAATTGAAAGTTCATGAGAAAAATTACCCAACCCATGATCTAGAGTTGGCTGATGTAGTATTTGCTTTAAAAATATGGCGTCTTTATTTGTATGGTGTTCATGTTGATGTATTAACTTATCACAAGAGCCTTCAGTATGTGTTTACTCGGAAAGAGCTTAATCTCAGACAAAGGAGGTGGTTAGAATTACTTAAGGATTATGACATGAGTATTCTTTATCGCCCAGGTACGGCTAATGTTGTTGCTGATACTTTAAGAAGGTTGTCTATGGGTAGTACTGTCCATGTTGAGGAAGAAAAGAGAGAGTTAGCGAAAGATGTGCATAGACTTGCATGCTTAGGAGTCTGAATAATAGATTCCATCGAAAGAGGAGTAGCTGTAATGAATGGGGATGAATCATCCTTAGTATCATAAGTGAAAGAAAAGCAGGATTAAGACCCTATTTTGCTTGAATTGAAGGAAAATGTTCATAAGCAAAAAGTAATGGCTTTTGAACAAGGGGGAGATGGTGTGTTGAGGTATCAAGGTAGGTTGTGTGTTCAAGGGGTGGATGAACTCCAAGAGAGGATCATGGAAGAAGCTCATAGCTCAAGATATTCCATTCATCTGGGTTCTACAAAAATGTATCGTGACTTGAGAGAAGTGTATTGGTGGAGTAGTATGAAGAAGGGCATCGCAAAATTTGTTGCTAAGTGTCCGAATTGCCAACAAGTTAAAGTAGAAAATTAAAGGCCCGGTGGTTTGGCTCAGAATATAGAACTTCTAGAATGGAAGCCGGAGATGATTGATATGGATTTCATCACAGGTTTGCCAAGGTCTCGCAGGCTGCATGATTGGATTTGGGTGATTGTTGACAGAATGACAACATCTACCCACTTTTTGCCGGTAAAGACTACCTATACATTAGAGGATTATGCCAAGTTGTTTCTTCAAGAAAGTGGTTAGACTTCATGGAGTTTCGGTCTCCATTATTTCAGATAGAGGTGCGTAATTTACTGCCAGTTTTAGAAGTCATTCCAAAAAGGTTTGGTTCAAAGGTGAACTTAAGTATTACCTTTCATCTTCAGATAGATGGGCAAGCAGAGCGCAGTATTCAAACCTTAGAGGATATTTTAAGGGCCTGTGTGATTGATTTCAAAGGTAATTGGGATGATCACCTACCTCTTATTGAGTTTTCTTACAACAATAGTTACCACTCTAGCATCCAAATGGCTCCTTTTGAAGCTCTTCAGGGGTGAAGATGCAGATCTCCTATTGGATGGTTTGAAGTTTGTGAAACTGGGTTGATAGGACCAAATTTAGTTCATCAAGCTATGGAGATGGTGAAAGTGATTCAAGAGAGGTTAAAAACGGCACAAAGTCGTCAGAAATCCTACACTGATGTTAGGAGAACAGAATTAGAGTTTGAAGTAGATGATTGGGTGTATTTAAAAGTTTCACCCATGAAAGGTGTCATGAGATTTGGTGAGAAAGGGAAGCTTAGTCCCCGCTATATATTGGCCCTTATAGAATATTGAGAAGGGTAGGTAATGTAGCCTATGAGTTGGAGCTACCACAAGAGTTGGCCGCGGTTCATCCGGTATTTCACATCTCCATGTTGAAGAAGTGCATGGGCGATCATTCATTGATCATACCAACTGAAGATACTGGGATCAAGGATAGCTTATCTTATGAGGAGATTCCTGTTCAAATTCTAGATCGCCAAGTTCGCAAGTTGAGAACAAAAGATGTGGCATCAGTCAAAGATCTTTGGAGGAATTAGTTTGTTAAGGAAGCTATTTGGGAATCTGAGGAGGACATGAAGAAGAGATATCCACATATCTTCGAATCCGGAGAAGTTCCAAATTAATGTACTAATCCTTTTCTTGGTATTTATTTATAAGTTGGCATGTTGTTTTTGCATTTGCTTGTTGGGTGCTTGAACTTAATGATTGATGTTGCACCCTTAGTCTAGTAAGAGTAGCCTCATTCGAGGAAGAATGTTCCTAAAGGCGAGATATTGTAACATCTCGCTAATTGAAAGAACTAGGAAGAAGTTAAAGATTGGAAATTGTCATTTTTGGAAAGTATATAAAAATCTGGAAAATTATGAAGTATGTTAAGTTGAGTTTTTGGTCAACTTAAAATGGCCATAACTCGTAACTCAGGATGATTTAGGTGTACTTCCAGATATGGTAGGAAATATCTTGGAATAATCTTTCCAACGCCACCAAGTTTGCGCAATTCTGAGTTCGTATGAGTGATATAGGCCCTTTGGAAGTTGGGATAATTGAATAAGGAAAGTCTAATCCAGATTTTGGAAGGGTATTTTAGTCTTTTCCTTACCCAATTGTTTAAATTCGTTTTTAGGAGTTTAATTGTGGTAAAATCAGATTTTAGTCAAATTAGAAAGTTGAAGTTCATGCTAGGGCATGGAGAAAACAGAAAAGAGGAGAAAAGAGAAGAAAGTTTAAGATTCGTCGATTTCTTGAAGAATTGTGTGTGGATTTCGTCAAGGGGTGATCCCTACGAGGTATGTGAGATCACATAGCATTGGGTTAATTCACCCACGCGCCAATTATAATTCAATTCAGCGAAGTATGTTAGATTTGAAAGTAAATCCTTTGAGTTCTTGATGAAATTCGTTTTAATTCTAGTGGGTTGTGTTGTTGAAGTTTATTGATATTTGATTCATGTTTACGGGTGTAATTTAGAGTTGAATCTATTATATATTGAGGGTATAAATGATTCTAAGTGTTTGGGAAAGAACTAAGTGAGATTAGAGGGTTTAGAGATGAAAAATGGAGAAGAAAAGTCGGGGAACACCTGGGGAGGATCTTGGGGTGTTGCGCCTCTCAAAGCCCCAAAGAGGGACTTCTGATTTTTGACCTCTGGGGTGCCGCGCTAGCAAGAGTGCCCCAAGTCAATCTCTGAACTTCAAGGGCTGGCACCCCGTGCCTCTCAGAGTGCCAGGGACGCCAGTTCTTCCCATTCTTCCTCCATCTTTCCGTACTAGTTCCTTAGCAATCTACCTATGCTTTCTAGTTGATTCCAACACTCTTAGGTACATCTATACATCTTGAAATCATCCATAAACATGAAATCATGAACCTTGAATCCATAATTCAATTCAAGGAAAGTTAAGAGTCAAGTCTAGAAGTTAAGAAGCAAGTTAAGAGAAGTTTATAAAGTTTTCAAAATTCTTTCACAAATGTTGTAACCTTGTTTTAAGACTTAAGTTTAAAGTTAAGTAAAGAGTAAATAGTTGAGTTCATTTCTCAAAAAGCTATAAGGGAACTAAGTATTCCTAAGAGTCGAAAATGTTTTCACATTTGAACAAGAAAGGGAAACACAAATTTCCAAGAGAGCTTTTAAGCTAAAGTTTTGAGTAATTATCTCAAACCAAAGAAAGAATATTTGTTTAAAAAACATATGAGCTAAGTATATTTTGGGAGTAGTATTGAGCACCGATATGGGGATGCGAGTTCATATTAACTCAAGCCTCCATAAAACATGTAGCCATCATGGGTAGTAAATGATCATACTTTTTATATGACTCCTTAAGTTGTTGTTTAACATAGACTAGTGGATAAACTTAGTTAAGGCGTTCTATATGACGGCAAAGTATAGGAGAGTTCTAGCAGCGTGGGCAAGACACAGTATCACCACTTAGGATCATAGTGGTGGTTGTCGGTTAGAGAATCTCCCACATAAACTATATTACTTTGATATATGAGTAAAGTTTAGTTTGATATTGCATATCTTTAACAAATTGAGTTGTTATTTATTGTTCTAAATGTTTTGTATAAATTGCACTATAATTGTTGTTTTACACTGCATTTTGAGTTGAGTTATTCATGAGTTGAGTAAAGTCAAGGTAAGCGTTCCTTTCAGATCCTTTTCAAGCTTAAGTTGTGTTTAGTATTCCAACTCACATACTCGTACATTCAATGTACTAATGCCAGTTGGCCAGCATCGTTTCATGATGCAGACACAGGTAACCAGGATCAACATCTAGCATTTCGTTGATTAGGTTGAGCACTCAGAGTCAGTTGCTGAGCCTCCTTGCATTCCGGAGGTCTCTTTTTATCATTTGCTTTCTAGTTTTCAGTTGTTAGGATGATCGGGGGTCCTGTCCCGACATCCTTATTTATTTACAGACTTCATAGACAGATAGTTATAGTTCGTTAGTCTTATTTATTTCAGTTGTATACATTTAATACTTGAGTTACCATTTTGGCTAAGATATTATTTCTTAAGTTATGCATGAGTTATATTTCTTATGTTTAAGCCTTCCGCTGAGTAAGTAAGTCAGGCCAAGGGTTCGCTTGGGGGGCCAGCAATGGTTCTCGAGTGCCAGTCACGTCCGGGGTGTAGACTCGGGGTGTGACATGTTTATATAGTAATAACTATTTTGAAGCAAACTTCATGAGAGTCTAAGTCACATAAGTAGTATTGATAAATAAAGTCATTCTTTTGTCTTGAGCATCAAAACAAATCATGAAAATTTTCTAAATTTTGGAAAATATATTCAGAAACATATGTTTACATCACAAGAAAAATTGTTAACAAAAACAAATGACTTTAGACTACACCATGTTAACTTCATATATTGGAACATTACATACTAATGTATATATTAAGCATAAAAATAATTATTATATCATCAAAATTATTTTCTCAAGTACTCGAGGTTATGGAATATACCCTCTTAGGATAGAACGACTTACTTCATCAGAATAGTGGTACCTCATATTCCGTTAAACTTTGAACTCACAGAACGACAATAAATCACACAAAAAAAATTAAAATGCAAGAAGAAGAAGAGTAGAAGATTAAAAAAAATGGTTGAAAAATGAGAGGAAGTCCCTCTATTTATAGTCAACAAAGGGTAATATGAAAAAATGCTTTTTGTGTCTTATCTGAAAAGTCATGACCTTTTCGAGAAGTTACAAATCTTTGGAAAAGTCACAAATTATTGAAAAAGTCACCACACTTTGGAAAAGTCACAACTCTTTGGAAAATTCACAACTCATTGAAAAATCATAACCCTTCGAAAAAAGTCACAACTTATCGAAAAAGTCACAACTCATCGAAAAAGTCACAACTTAAAGTACGGATATTATAGTAATTTAACATTCAAGTTAGGAGTTCATGCTTTTAATTAAGGTAATAATTATAATATATATATATATATATATAATTACTCTTAAGACAATTTTAAAAATGGAAAACCATAAACTACCTAACGGCTTTAACCCTCTTGAACCTCTTTTTGGGTGCTTCTCCCTTCTAAAGAACCTTAGAACACTACAATGCTTTTAGGAAAAGAAAGTACAAGCCAATACGAAACTAACAAAACCCATATCAATTGTAAAAGATTTTGACTAGAAATTGGGTAAAAAATCGACCCTTGAACAATTGTACATAATTGAGAAACTAATTTCATCATTAAATTCCCCCTCGAGGTGACGATCACATGCCCAAAAGTTTGGCGAAGATAAGATTCATTTCTGACATCAAGTGGTCATATTACTATACTTGAAGAATATGAATTCAACAGATAAAAAGTTCAAAATAGAAATGAATTATGAAAATAAAGATAGCATCGAGATTAGAAATTGAAAAGAAACGAAATTACCTTTAAATCACTTGAATTGGGCAAGAAATGAGCAAAATCACCAAGACCCGAGCTACTTTGCAAATGGGGTTCATTTTAAAGAATCAAAGATGAAAAGGAATTAAATCATCAGCAATATGCACAAAAGCAGTCAAGTAAAAACTGAAGCGGCCAACGCTAATGGGGTCAGCTGGCTACTAAAGTGGTCTAGCTCCAAGACGCTCGTGCTGCAAAGGAGGACCTTGCTCCCTAAAGCCTTACCACTAAAGAGACACACAAGCCTCTGAAGAGGCTACTGCAAAAGCGGTCAAGGTCTACTAAAGCATCCACACCTGTAACTATTGCATCAAGAGTTTGAGCAAAAAATACACCAAGCTTTGAATGCACCCTTTGGACTCATTTGGGGTCCAATCAATGCATACAAACAATGTTATTTAATTCAAACGACCTTGTGAAATCAATAAAAGTATGAAACAAACAACGGAGGTACTCTCGTTAGAGTCTTAACGAAATTCAATATCTACTAAGAAGACACAAAACCAAGATAAAGAACGTCATAAAGTCATCCCGATCACCTCAGGATTTGAACCAAAGGTCATTGTACACCAAACTCCGCATTACAGAGCTAACATGTTGACATAATTCTCATTCGACTGCATTTACCAAGAATATTGACTGAAGTCAAAATTTGTCCAAGCTTGGAAACCAAAATGTCTAATGGTTCAAACTTGCATCGAAAGTCTTTGGACCCAAAAACATTTGCCATAAGAATAAAATGGCCCTTACAGAGCTAATGGAACTGCTAGAATTCTCATCCGACACCAAATCTCATGATGTTGACTAAAGTAAACTTCACTTTAGAACTTAAAAAAAGAAGGAATACTCACACCAATTTCTCCCGACCACCTCTTGAAGCATGCCATCAACCCAACACAAAACAAACACATAAGAAAACTACAGGGAGGTGCAAAACAACAATAGCACACAAAAAAATGTAAATGACCATGAGGGTCCTTACAACCTCCACATCTAAAATTATTTTCATCCTTGGAAGTTAAAGAAAGAAAAGGTAGCTAAAGGCTCGAAAAGATATGGTTATCAAGTCCGCATATTAAGCTCAGCCTCCATAGTAGCCTACTCATCTAGACAATGCCTCCACTAAACCATTACTTATGGAATCTCCTTAGACCACAACCTCCTAACTTACCTTATAGAATAGTCATAGGCTCCTCCTCAAAAGCAAAATGACTCATCAAGCTGAACTGTATCCCACTAAAGCACGTGAGACTCACCGAGAACATACTTTTTCAACATAAGGACATGAAAGAATGGGAGAACTCTCAAAAGTGTTCAAAAGACACTTCCCTAATCTACCTCAGAATATCAAAAAGGACAATAAATCAGCCTATTTTTTCTAGGTAAAGTCAACAAATTCAGCAGAACATTATGCCAATTTATAAATTCTTGACATAGTTTGACATCATGGACTCACTTTGTCCATCATTTCAGATAGGGGTGCACAATTCACTACGCAATTTTGGAAGTTGTTTCAGAAAGGTTTGTGTTAGAAGATAAACCTTAGTAATGCTTGTCACGCCCCGAAGCTACTCCCTAGGCGTGGACACGGGTCCTAGGATCATGAGTGACCCCAAGCTAACCCTGTTGGCATATCATAAGCATACTTAAAGATAACTGAATTAAGAAATATTGTGCGGAAGATTAAAACAACATGTAAACTGAAAATATGGGGAATACCCAATACTATCTAAATAAATAAACTATGAGTTTAATGACAACTGAAATATCAAACTCCAAAGCTAAAATTGAATCTAACTATGTCTGAAATAAAGCCTCTAACTGACTAGAAATGTTGGGACATGCCCCAGCTAAATGTAGCAAAAATTGAAACTAAAGATGGAAAATAGAAAGATGATCGTGTCAATTGTTCTCGAAGAAAGAGGACTCGCCACTGATGCTGCTGAACTGGAGATCAAAAACAGATCTATGCGTGATCTGAATGCTAAAGACTTGAACCTACACCATGAGAAGATGTAGCACAGAGTATGTGTCAGTACTCGAAAGGTACTAAGCATGCAAGATAGAATAAAATTCAACAATATACACAACTGAACAAATCAGTAAAGAAATGATAAATCTGAACATGATACTATACTGAAAGTATGAAACATGAACTAACTGAATGCAATGACCAAGTTTATAACATGCTGAAACTAAATAGTGAACTATAACTGTTAACCTGGTCAATACAATAGAATCAGACTATGGGAACTACTAATAACCGACATAAAACCACATGAGCTAAATGTAATGTCTAATGTATATGCCCCATCGAGAGGACCCAATATACTTTGTCAGAGGTATAGAGGCATAACTGGAGTGATCACTAAAATTGATGCCCATAGAGGGGACTTATAACTTACGGGGGCAAGTAGTTCTGGGACTTGAGGGTGACTAACCCTAGTCCAACTCGGTATAAAGCCTACTCCCAACTGAATATGTGAAATTTATAACATAACTGAAGTAAACTCGATAACTCAATATTCTTACATGCAAATCTAAACATGCAACATTTATATCTGGTAATGAAACATTCAAAAACTGAGGAATGTATATTTGTTTATCTGTCCCAGCTAATGTAATTCATTAACTAAAAGTACTACATAACAAGGGTTCTGAGTTTATGCATGAATCTGGGAAAAATAATACTTCTACATGATAATCTGATTAGGAACATTAAAATAACAAATTCATTATAATCGGCTGAAATTCTAGAAACCCTAAGTCTATATAATATGGAGGGAATCAAGAATATGACTGGATTCTAAGGACCTAATGGGTGAAAGGAACCCACTAGTGAAATTCCACATACCTGGTGACGAAATTCACGGAGAAATCTTTTGATTTTGGAGCTGAAATTGATGAAAACTCACTGGGTTGTTGGACTAGGGCTCCTCGACCGCTTTATCCTCTTTTTTCTAATTGGATGAATTTTTGGAGAATGAATTGACTAGGTTAGGTTCTAATTTAGTTTCTAGGCTAAAATTAACAAAAACTACGTAGTTTAGGAGTTAAACGACGTAGTTCAAGGGAACGACGTAGTTCAAGGGTCCAACGCATAAGGAAAAGACCAAACTACCCCTGACTAAAAATTTGTCGGGCAAACTGACGGACCGTGGATGAAAATACAGTCCGTTCTGGTCAATTGTCGTTTTGCTTTAGGGACTGGATTCTGGGGCCTCGATCCACGGACCGTGGTCTCACCTATGGTTCGTAGGTTCTGGTCGTGGGCTGTGACTTGGCTAAATTTTCTAGGGTTCTGGGGAGGTGGTTGTAGGTGGCCACCACGGACCCCACCAACGGTCGTGGGCCCCCTACAGTCCGTGGGTGGCAACTGTGGGTTGCACATGCAACTTCTGGAAATTTTCTTGTTTGTCTATTTTTGAATACGGGGTGTTACATTATCTCACCCTTGGGAACATTCGTCCTCGAATGAAGTCTCAACTAGCTGGATAGGGATGGAAAGGGCTGCAAACCCTACCACTAAGTACTAGAAACTAATTTCTAACTGGACTAAATTCCAAGAACATGCAAATACACTGAAAATGCAAATATAAACGAAATGAATATGATACTAAGACTGAAACTACGCATTACTAACTGAAAAACTAAAGAGGAACTATTACCTCAAGCTGGAATGGGATCGGAAGGAAAGAGATGAGGATACTTGGCCTTCATGGCTGCTTCTGCTTCCAAAGTAGCTCCCTCTACGGACAAACTCCTCCACAACACCTTAACTGAAGCGACTTCATTGTTTCTAAACCTTTGAACCTCACGATAAAGAATCTCAACAGGCACATCCTCATAAATGAGACTATCCTTCACAACCATACTTTCCAATGGCACTATGGATGCTAGATCACCCACACACTTCTTCAACAATGAAATGTGAAAGACCAAATGCATTGCTGTTAGTTTTGCTGGCAACTCTAACTCATAAGTCACTCTACAAACCCTTTCCAAGATCTTGTAAGGGCCTAGATATCTAGGACTGAGCTTCCCTTTTATGCCAAACATCATCACCCCCTTCATAGGTGACACTTTCAGGAAAAAACTCAATCATCAACTTGGAACTCCGAGTCCCTTCTCCTTACATTTGCATAGGATATCTAGCGACTCTGGCTTTTCATAAGCCTTTCTCTAATGACCTGAACTTTTTCCATGGCATCATTAATACGCTCAAATTAGACCTCCCTAAAGAAGCACAAGCGATCGTTATCAAGTAAAGAACCCAACTTGGAAGTTGGGGTCGATCCTACGAGGAATATGATTTAAACTTACGATTATATTCATTTAGTTAATGTATTTCCAAAAACAAGTAATTAAAGGGGGCTGGGGGGGAGGGATTTGTGAAGCAAATTTAGGAAATTATGTAATTAATCAATCAGCAAGATTTAAAAGTTAGTTGTTATCAAGATGAGAAAGTAACTAGGGTGTACGTGTTCCCCATAAGCTCATAGGTAATCCTAGTAATAGCAATCCTTTCCTAGTGTATTACATGCAAAGTGATAAGTTAAGTATCTCTAACTCCTTGGTCCGGTAGCTAGAGAATTTCACCCCGCACCTTGGTCTGGCTAGGTGTGTATAATTTACTAACCCTTACATTTACCTCATATTAGACATCACATTGATGTATGGCTTAGTTTTCACCCTCGAACCAATCAACATTAGACTATTAGATAGTATCACACTAAATCTATGTTGATAATTATTTTCTTATTAACTACCTCCTTGGTCCGGTAAGTAGAAACAAGGCGAGTTCTAACACGTGCACTCGTTAAAAAGAATTATCAATGCATGCAACAACACTATTCAAGAATTTCTTAGTTGCTATTTATACTTTGTTAATCGTTTATGGTTCCCACAACCCTAGTTATGGATTTAGTTACCCATAATAGCAAGAACACAATTCTTTATATTTTTAGAAGAAGAAATCATGAACTTACGTAATGAGAATTATAAACCCAAATTTTCAACCTGAATTTCCAAACCAAAATTTTCAAAACGAACTTAGGAAATTAAGAATTCCTAAAGTTGCAAGTCAATCTCCAAAGCCAAAAACTACAACAAGAATAATAAAGTATAACCCCAAAATAAGAAGAAGAAAAAAACCCTAAAAAATATTTGTATATATGATCTCTCCCCCTAAAATAATTAGTTCTATGGACTATTTATAAATATAGAAAACCCTAAATAAAATAATTTAGTCCAAATAAAATTAGGAATTCAAAACCAAAAGGAATTGGATTCCTTTTGTTTGTTTCCGCTGAGTGAGCTGTTCGCGTGAAAATTGGAACTGCCTAAAAGAACTCTTGCTACGTTAATTTCCTGCCACGTGTCAGCTGCAATTCACACTCTCTTAATGGCTGCCACATGGCAGCAATTGAGATTTTGAGAAGTGCGGTTATATGCATATGTATAAATACATTATTTTATAAAGGCTTAAGTCATACACCTCCCCCTAAAGTTGTCCGCATAATTTACTTAGACACTTTAACTAGGGCTTGTACCTATCGAACACCTTGACTATTCTGAATTTGAATCAATTAGACACTTTGTGCATATGTGGCACAAAAAGTGGGATTCACGCTTTATTGGGCACGTGAATCATTTAATCAAACACATTTTAACCTTTTTTTTTCATTATTTTTTTTTAAAAAAAATAACAGTCTTTTCCAATCTCCTCTCCTTCAAAATTGCACGACCCCTGTTGCTCCTATTTCTTCATAACAATCCACCATCAACATTTTTTTACAAATTTACTTCTTCTAAGTTTATACTTAAATTTGATAAAAATTGCAACGATGCAGGCAAAAAGAAATCCATACTTCACTTTATTTCTTACATTTCAAGCCCTAATATGTTGTTTATCATATTTTTATCCCCGTTAATAGTAATTTTATTGGAGCAGATAAACCCTAGCTTTGTTGTACACAAGGACACCTTTTCATTTTTTTTAACCTTCTTGTCAATTGTCATTATATTAATTTTTCAGATTTAGAATTATATTTTGCCGTCATTTTCGCCGAAAAAAATGAAAACTACCATCCACATTTTTTTGCCAGAAAAAACGAAGACTACCATCCACATCTCCTTTACCAGAAAAAATGGAGACCATATACACCACCCCCGATCCACACCCCTTCTTCCTCTACAACAAACTAGAATCAAAATTCGAAATCGAAATTAAAAAAGGAAGAACATATTTTTTAAAGAAAAAACAACATCAATTTAAAATAGGAATAAAAATTACGACATAAAGAGAAACAAAAATGGTGAATTCATACTTAGTATATCTTAAAATCTCCATTTTTTTGCTCAAGATGAACAATAACAATGGTGGACAAGGGATATCTTTTAGGGAAAGAGAAGAAGGGGGAGGTTTGGGGTGGGTGGGGGTGTGGCGGGTCATGGGGGTGGTTTATGTAGATTTTTCTTTTTTCGTTTTAGTTGAAACTCTTTTTCTATTTAGATTTAGATTTTTTATATTTAAATTTTATTTATTTAAAATAATTAAATTAAAATGCCACATGTCTTCGTTTAATTTGTTATTTTGCCATATCAGCCGCATGTGCATTACACGCACTTCATTTTTTAACTAGGTGTCAGAAAAATGTTTGATAGGTATTTATTTTTTAAGATTAAAGTGTCTAATAGGAAAATGGATGTGTTGAGGTGTCTAAATGAAATATGCGGACAACTTTAAGGGGCCCTCAATGACTTAAGCATTTAATAAACTTTAATCCATTAAGCTGCTTGTTTGATTTCCTTCTTCAACCCTCCATCATTAATTTGTTTTAGCTCAAAACTTCTTTATTTTCCCATCAAATTAATCCTACAAATAAAATATAATATTTAGCACGATCCATAAAATTTATGCTAAAAAGGGACAAATATAAATAATAAATGTGAGGTAAATAATGATTAAAAATATTTATTTTGGCTTCACATTAACACCGCACACTTAAACTTTTGTTCGTCTTGAACAAACATTAAAGCTCATCTCAAAAAATCAAAATAGGAATGCCATCACTTTGGTTAATACAAACATTTAGGCCATATACCAATTTCAAAACATCAAGTAGACTTCTCAATCATTATGCAAGACATCCAAATAAACAACAAACCTCTAACCTCCTAACCTCAACGAAGGACTTTGAACTCATCAAATTTAAACTTGCTCACCCTCTCATCAAAGCTAATAAAATCACCTATCTATCATGAAACAAGTGCCATCACAAAAAGAAATAGTCCACACACTCAATTCAAAAGATTGAATATAAATTAAGGACTTCATATCAAGAACAACTTTCACCCTCACAAATAAAGTTCACATGTATGCACAAAGAACCATAGGCTTGCCTATTGTGTACATATCCACTAATTAAGCATGTTTGAATATAATCAAATAGGACATTAACGGGTTGTAATGTAAGCTAGGGGACGGGTAGGAAAACTATATAATAGTGACTTACACTTCCTTAAGCACTTCCCATTTTAAGACTTTATCACCCATTATTTTCTTCTCTTTATTTTCAGCCATCTCTTCAACAATTAGTTCACATGTAATTCTCATCATCTCAAGAATGCTTTAATCTTTTTCTTTTTTTTTTAAGTTTTCTTTCATAATAGCCACCCTCAACTTATGTATTTTACATGCGTTAAGATGCACGATGTCCTTGGAAGGACCAAGGCCATCATCAAGGTAGCTTCTTCTTTTTCATGTCACATTGTTTTGTTCTTTTTAATTTTTTTCATGTCACATTCTTTCAAAGAGGTCTTTTAAGCACTTTGTAGTTATCATTAAGTACCTTTTCACTCAACCATTCCTTTTTCCCAGAATTGATAATTAGAATAAGTCTATGTTGTCATGCTCAAGGAAGCAAGATGCAAAAACTAGGGATTCAACAAAATAGTCAAGGGAAAAATATGCCACAACCAAAAGGCTACAAGCTCAAAACAGCTAACTAGTGATAAAATATCTGAAAAGGCTAAAATTTACCAGGCAAATCAAAGAAAGCCTATTATCATCTCCTAAACAAAACATCACTTTTTATTTCGCTTCAATAACATGCAAGGAAAGTTATAGACGAAGATGCAAAACATGGAATAAACAAATTATCACCACACGTGGCACAAGTATCAATCAAGATGGATAAATACCACTTCTAAGAGAGACACGATCATAACAAACTACAAAATAAAATAAGCTTTATACAAAGTCACAACCATGAGCTTAGATGTCAAAGAGTCTGCATTTTTTTTAATCAAGCATTCACAAGAAAGTACTACTAAAAAATTAGGCCTAAATAGCAAGTATCACACCACTCAAAAGGGTCTTTTCTTTTCTCTCAACAAAAAATATAAAAAAAAACTTATTTCTAAAAATAATAAAAAGACACTCGTTTCAAAGGGACTATCCTTAGGTAAAGAACTGAAAACAAAAGCCAAGGAACCAATCCTAAAAAAAGAAATGACTCAATAAAACAGTAAAAACTAGGAATTTATTCCTTCACCCCACACTTAAAAATATGCTATGTCCCCAAAGCATCGAATAAAATATAAAACAAGTGTTAGGAAAACTCCTTGAGGACTTATGGCCTAGCTAGTAGCATGTTCTCTTTATTTTTATCAAGGGTCGAACGCACCCCACACTTAAGATCAAACATGCTCCTTTGCTACAATACTATATTTTTTTTGGGTACTTAGACTTCCCCTAATCTGCAAAAACAAGATAAAAAAAAGTGACACTAATAAAACAAAAATAAAATAAGAAGTTACACTACTAATTGGGTTGCCTCCCAATAAGCGCTTAATTTAACGTCGTGGCACGACGCAGACACCTTAGTTACTCATATTCCATCTCCTTGATTAGCCATTTTCCTCAAAGTTTCTCTCAATTCCGGATCGTAGGGGGTCAAGAATTCACATCGACTCTGTCTACTTAGCATACACTAGAGTTGAAACCTGTAGAAAACAAAACTAAAAACAAAAATGTAAAATTGAGAAATACTTGACTAAAGTTCAATAATGTAGTTAAACTTAATCTAAAAGCATATTCCCCGGCAGCGGCGCCAAAATTTGATACGCCCAAATTACATCTCCCTAAAGAAGCATAAACGATCATTATCAAGTAAAGAACCCAACTTGGAGGTTCGAGTCGATCCCACAAGGAATATGGTTTAGAGTTAAACTTAACTTACGATTATATTCGTTTAGTCAATATATTTTCGAAAACAAGTAATTAAAGGGGAGGGGGGGATTTGTGAAACAAAAATGCAGGAAATTGTGTAAGTAATCAATGAGTAAGATTTAAACTTTAGTTGTTATCAAGATGAGAAAGTAACTAGGGTGTACGTGTTCCCCATAAGCTCATAACGCAATAATCCTAGTAATAGCAATCATTTCCTAGTGTTTTACATGCAAAGTGATAAGTTAGGTATCTCTAATTCCTTGGTCCGGCAACTAGAGAATTTCACCCTGTACCTTGTTTCGGCTACGTGTGTATAATTTACTAACCCTTACATTTACCTCATATTAGACATCACATCGATGTACGACTTAGTTTTCACCCTCACACCAATCGACATTAGACTATTAGATAGCATCACACTAAATCTATGTTGATAATTCTTTTCTTATTAACTACCTCCTAGGTTCGGCAAGTAGCAACAAGGTGATTTCTAACGCGTGCACTCGTTAAAAAGACTTCTAAACGAAAGAATTATCAATGCATGCAACAACACTATACAAGAATTGCTTAGTTATTATTCATACTTTTGTGAATCGCTCATGGTTCCCACAACCCAGTTGTGGATTTAGTTACCCATATTAGCAAGAGCACAATTCATATTTTTAGAAGAAGAAATCATGAACTTAAGTAATGAGAATGATAAACCCAGAATTTCAACTTCAATTTCCAAACCAAAATCTTCAAAACGAACTTATGAAATTAAGAATTGCTGAAGTAGCAAGTCAGTCTCCAATGCCAAAAACTAGAACAAGAACAATAAAGTCTAACCCCAAAAATAAGAAGAAGAAAAAACCCTAAAAAATATTCATGTATATGATCTCTCCCCTTAAAATAATTATTTCTATGGACTATTTATAAATATAGAAAACCCTAAATAAAATAATGAGTCCAAATCAAATTAGAAATCCAAGACTAAAAAGAATTGGATTCCTTTTTTTTTGTTTCCGCCGAGTGAGCTGTTTGCGGGAAAATTAGAACCACCTAAAAAAACTCTTGCTGCGTTAATTTCCTGCCACGTGTCAGCTGCAATTCACATTCTCTTAATGGCTGCCACGTGGCAGTAATTGAAATTTTGAGAAGTGCGGCTATATACATATGTATAAATACATTATTTTACAAACTTTAATCCGCTTGTTTGATTTCTTTCTTCAACCTTCCATCTTTAATTTGTTTTAGCTCCAAACTTCTTTATTTTCCCACCAAATTAATCCTACAAATAAAATATAATATTTAGCACGATCCATAAAATTTATGCCAAAAAGGACAACTATAAATAATAAATGTGAAGCAAATAATGATTAAAAATATGTATTTTGGCCTCACATCAATCATGAACCAAATATGGTCCTATCAAGGCTGTTTCACCTACCTCAAACCAACTAACTAGAGATCTGCACCTATGCCCATATAATGCCTTATAAGGGGCCATCTGAATGCTGGAATGGTAACAGTTATTGTAGGTGAACTTTATAAGAGGAAGATGATCATCCCAACTACCCTTGAAATCGATCACGCAAGTTGTCAACATTTCCTCTAAGGTCTGAATGGTAGACTTTGCCTGACCATCCGTCTGTGGATGAAATGATGTGCTAAGATTAAATTGAGTACCAAGACATTTCTGAAATGACTTCTAGAAATGAGAGATAAACAGAGGACCTCTATCTGAGATGATAGACAAAGGAACTCCACGCAACCTGACTATATCATTAATGTAACGTTTCCGTCGAATCTGTAGTCTTAACAACCAAAAAGCACGCAGACTTAGTAACTCTGTCCACTATTACCCAAATGGAGTCATGATGTCTGCGAGTACGAGGTAACCCTGTAATGAAGTCCATGTTGATAACTTCCCACTTCCAAGTAGGATTGTTTCTCTCTTGAGTCATACCCCCTGGTTTCTGATGTTCTACCTGCACTTGCTAGCAATTAGGGCACTTAACCACAAAATCTGTTGTATTATTTTTTCATACCATTCCACAAAATGACTTCCCACAGATCACGTTACATCTTACTCTTACCTAGATGAATAGAATACCTGGAGTTATGGGCTTCTGCAAGAATCTGTTGTCTCAACTCACCCACCTTAGGAACACATAATCGACCCTGATAGTGAAGCACACCATCTCCCTTTGGGAGAAAACCTCAACTCTTTATTGATGAACTGCACCCTTTAGTTGAAGCAATATCAGATCACTGTCTTTCTTTCCCTTAACTGTTTCTACCAATAAAGATTCTGACCCATTCTGAACTGTTACACCACCATCTGATATGCTCATAAGGCGAACTCCCAAGCTAGCAAGCCTATGAACATCTTTCGCTAGTTCCTTTATTTCTTCCTCAGCATGTGCTACACTACCCATAGATAGTCTACTAAGAGCATCTTCTACTACATTGGCCTTACTAGGATGGCAATGCACACTCATATCATAATCCTTAAGGAACTCAAACCATCTCCTATGACGAAGATTCAACTCTTTCTGGGTGAACACATACTGAAGGCTCGTATGGTCTATAAACACATCTACATGAACACCATACAAGTAATTTCTCCAAATATTAAGTGCAAACTCTACTGCTGCAAGCTCAAGGTCATGACTGGGATAATTCTTCTCATGCACCTTAAGCTGCCTAGAAGCATAAGCAATAACCTTACCTCGTCGCATCAACACACAACCAAGCCCGATGATGGATGCATCAAAATAAATCACATAACCAAGTGAACCCTCTAGTAGAGTCAAAACATGAGTTGTAGTCAACCTAGTCTTAAGTTCTGCGAAGCTTTTTTCACAATGGAGAAGCTATGGATGAAAATCCTTCCACGAACCTTTCGTAATGACCAGCCAAACCCAAGAAACTTCTGAAATTTGTAGGAGAGGTAGGTCTGGGCCATTGTTTCACTACTTTTATTTTCTGAGAATCCACTCGGATCCCTTCGCTAGACACAATATGCCCAAAGAAAGAAACTGACTGTAGCCAAAACTCACATTTGCTAATCTTAGAAATTAACCGGCGATCTTTGAGAGTTTGCAGGACAACCCTCAGGTGAGTCGCATGTTCTTCCTCATTCCTAGAGTAAATAAGGATATCATCAATAAAGATGATAACGAACAAGTCCAAATATTGCTTGAATACTTTGTTCATCAAATTCATGAAAGCTGCAGGAGCATTGCTTAGTCCAAATGGCATAACTACGAATTTATAATGACCTTACCTAAGTTCTGAAGGTTGTTTTAAGAAAGACACTATCTTTAACTCTGAGCTGATGATAAATAGATTTGAGGTCTATCTTTGAGAAATGACTAGCACCCTGAAGTTGGTCAAACAAGTCATCAATCCTAGGATAGGGTACTTATTCTTGATTGTGACTTCGTTCAACTGTCTATAGTCAATGAACTTCCAGAGGGAACCATCTTTCTTTTTGACGAATAACACGGGTACACCTCATAGGGAAATACTAGGTCTGAAGAAGCCCTTATCTAGAAGGTTTTTCAACTGCACCTTCAATTCCTAAAGCTCAGCTAGAGACATTTTGTAAGGAGGAATAGAAATAAGTTGGGTATCTAGAAGGATATCAATTCCAAAGTCGAATTTCCTTTCTATAGGAAATCTGGAATATCTTCTGGAAATATTTCTGGGAACTCATTAACTGCTGGAACTGACTCAAGAGTTGGGATTTCGGAGTTTGAATCATTAACATGAACTAGATGATAGAGATAACCCTTAAATGCCATCTTCCAAGCCTTAAGTTAAGAAATGTATCGACCCATAGGCGCTAAGCTACTGCCCTTCCATTCTAAGATGGGTTCGTCTGGAACCTGAACACGAATGATTCTAGTTCTACATTCGACTAAGGTATAATAGGAATGTAGCCAATCCATGCCTTTAATGATATCGAAATCTACCATTTCTAACTCTACAAGATCTGTTGAGGTTCTTAGGGACTGTGACAGGGCAATTTCTGCATACCCGTCTAGCATAACTAGGTAACCGACTGGAGTAGAGACTGAGAAGGGTTCTGAAAGAGTTTCTAGACTAACATTGAAGTTGACTATTATATAAGGAATTACAAAGGAAAGAGTTGCCCCTCGACCTAACAAAGTAGAAACATCTAAGTTAAAGACTCTTAATGTACCAGTGACCATATCAGGAGAATCTTCTAGATCCTGGCGAGCCTGAAGAGCATACAAGCTATTTTGGCACTGACCGTCACCTGTACTAGATGGGTTACCCTGCTAAGTCGGCCCACCTGCTAGTGTTGCTGAAGTTGTAGACTAAGCCTTACCATTATTCCCTCATTTACCCTGTTTAGAAGAAGGACAATCTCGCAACCTGTGTCCAGATTGACCACATCCAAAACATCTTTCCTTTCATGCAAGACACTCACCTGGATGGTTCTTACCACACTTAGGGCAAGTTGGGTAGGTTTTGGTGCCTGAAACACTCCCCTGAGACTTAGAGCCAGATGTCTTACCTTTCTAATCCTATCGAAACTTGAAAGATGGAACACTAGTGGATGAAGGTGTTGGGGCTGAAGAGTTTTTCTGAAACTGCGAGTGATTTCCACCACCCAATTTCTATTCAGAATACTCATAGTCGCCTATCCTAGCCTTTTTGTTCTGCTTAGCCTGTTCCCTAAGCTTATCTCCCTCAACCTGCTGAGCATGAGTCATGAGCCTAGAGATGTTCATATTCTCCAGCAACATATCATTTCTGCACTCTGTTTTCACTAAGTTAGATACCCCATATAGAAACTTGTTCATTTGATCCTGCAATCGGCAACCATGTGAGGATTATAGATGGAGAGTTGGGTGAACTTGAGTCTATACTCTTGGATTGACAAGCTACCTTGCATCAAATTCATGAACTCCTGAGCTTTTGCCTCCCTCAACTCTCCTGGGAAGAACTTGTCCAAAAAAGTCTCACTAAAACACTCCCATGTGATAGGAGCTGCATCCGTACCCCTATTTTCTTTCCATTGAGTAAACCAGATGTGAGCTACTTCCTTAAGATGGTAGGATGCTAAGTCCACCATATCATATCCAATCACTTGCATCACTCCAAATATCTTCTTGACCTCGTCTATTAAGTTTTGGGGATCCTTAGAAATCTGCGACCCTAAAACTCAGGAAGATTCATCTTAACAAAATCACGAACCCTGGCTGTCACTGATCCACCACTAGCATATGCAGGAACTTGAACCTGCGGGTTGTTCTAGTTGGTCACACCTAGAGCCAAAAGTTGAATGGCGTTTTGAAACTCAGCTTTCGAAACTTTATCATCTAGGACTGGAAGGGTTGCGTTAGCATTGCGTGCATTAGCATTTCTTCTGTAAGCTCTACAAGTAGGCATGATCTGAAAGCTCATAACGTCGAGTTAGAAACGAGGAATTAGATCATACCTTACACACGATAAGAATATCAAGAAAGTGAAGTTTTTACTAAAACACTTTGTAGCCTCCCTCTCATTAGATGTGGTGACTTCACACCCATGAAAAGGACTCTACTTAGTGCGGATTTTCAGACATCGTAGGACTCTTAAACCTAGTGCTCTGATACCAAGTTTGTCACACCCTGAGTTTACCCCCTGGGTGCAGACACAGGACCTAGGATCACGAGTGACCCAAGCTAACCCTGATGGCATATCATAAGCATACTTAAAGATAACTGAATTAAGAAAGTACTGTGCAGAAGGTTAAAACATCATGTAAACTGAAAAAATGGTGAATACCCATTACTATCTAAATAAATAAATTGTGAGTTTAATGACAACTGAAATATCAAACTCCAAAGCTAAAACTGAATCAAACTATGTCTATAATAAAGCCTCTAACTGACTAGAAATGTTGGGACATGCCCCAGCAAAATCTAGCAAAAATTGAAACTAAACACCGAAAGTAGAAATATAATCATGTCAATCGTCCTCGAACAAGGAGGACTCACAACTGATGTTGCTGAACTGGAGATCGAGAACTAATCTATGCGTAATCTAAATGCTGAGGACCTTAACCTACATCACAAGAAAATGTAGCGCAGAGTATGCGTCAGTACTCGGAAGGTATTGAGCATGCAAGATAGAGTAAACTGAAAAATATACATAACTGAACAAAGCGGTAAAGTAATGATTTAATCTAAACATGATACTATATTGAAAATAGTAAAAATGAACTAACTGAATGCAATGACCAAGTTTATCATATGTTGAAACTGAATACCAAACTATAATTGATTACCAGGTCAATGCAATAGAATCTAACTGTGGGAGCTACTAATAACCGACATAAAACCACATGAGGGGACTTAGCGTGGCCACCAAAACTAATGCCCACAGAGGGGACTTATAACCTACGGGGGCACGTAGTTCTGGGACTTGAGGGTGACTGACCCTAGTCCAACTCAGTATAAAGCCTACACCCAACTGAATATATGAAATTTATAATATAGGTGAAGTAAACTGGATAGCTCAATAATCTAACATGCAAATCTGAAAATGCAACATATATATGTGATAATGAAACATTCAAAAACTAAGGCATGTATATCTGTTTATCTGTCCTAGCTAATGTAATGCATAAACTAAAAGAACTACATAACTAGGGTTTTGAGTTTATGCATGAATCTAGCCAAAAACAATACTACTACATGATAATTTGATTAGGAACATTAAAACAACTAATTCATAATAATCTGATGAAATTTTAGAAACCCTAAGTCTAGATAATGTTGAGGGAATCAAGAATCTGATTGAATTCTAGAGATCTAATGGGTGAAAGGAACCCACTAGTAAAATCCCACATACCTGGTGACAAAACTCATGGAGAAATCATTTGATTTGGGGGTTGGAACTGATGAGAACTCACCGCGTTCTTGGACTAGGGTTGCTCGACCGCTTTCTCTTCTTTTGTTCTAATTAGATAAGTTTTTGGAGAATGAATTGACTAGAGTAGGTTCTAATTTAGTTTCTAGGCTAAAATTGACCAAAACTACGTAGCTTAAGGGTTAAACAACATAGTTTAGGGGTCCAACGCATAGGGAAAAGACCAAACTAGGACTTGATTCTGGGCCACGATCCACAGACTAGGATCACGGACTGTGGTCCCACCTACGGTCCATAGGTTCTGGCTGTGGGTCGTGGCTTGGCTGAATTTTTTGGGGTTCTGGGGAGGTGGTTGCCGGTGGCCCACCACGGACCCCACCTACAGTTCGTGGGTGGCAACCGTGGGTTGCACCTGCAACCTCTAGAAATCTGTTGGTTAGTCTGTTTTCAGGTACAGGGTGTTACACTACTCTTCATCCTCAGATGGATGGTCAAGTAGAGTGCCCAATTCAAACCCTAGAGAATATGTTGAGAGCATGTGTCATGAATTTCTAAGGTAATTAGGATGAGCACTTGCCTCTCATAGAGTTTGCTTACAATAACAGTTATCAGTCAAGTTTCGAGATGGCTACTTTTGAGGCTCTTTATAGGCAAAGGTATAGATCTATTATTGTGTGGTTTAAGGATTGTTTACGTTGAGTTGATAGGGCAATACTTGGTTTAGGAAGCCATGGAGAAGGTGTGGGATGTTCAAGAGAGGTTGAAAATACCGCAAAGTCATCAGATATCCTACACAGATGTTAGAAGAAGAGATTAAAGCTACAACTAAAGTTAGTGGTTCTCTGTCCGCTATTCTACGTCTCTATCCAAAATAAATGCTTGAGCGATCCTATCGTGTTTTGCCTACAGAAAGTATTAATGTGAGACAATTTTCCCTATGAGGAAGTTCCTATCCAAATTCTTGATCATCAGATTCGCAAGTTGAAAACCAAAGAGGTGGTATCAGTAAAAATGTTTTAAAGGAATAAGTTTGTTGAAGAGTCTACATGGGAAGTCAAAAAGCATATAAACACTAGATTCGCTCATCTATTTCCTTCAATTCAGTTCAAGACCAAAGTAATAACTATATCTAAATTACTCATTCAATTCAGTCCCTCCCTCACATATATGGTAACACCCTGAAAATTTCTAAGCTAAGGCCCAAACCATTCTTCATTTGTGTGTAAGGTCGTATCGGGCGATTCTCAAATTATAATTAGGTGTTAAGGTCAATTATTTAGTGTGGTAATAGATTTCAGTATGAATAAGGGTCACTAGAATCCCCTAGCAAAAAGTTGAGTTGAAAGCTTCCTTACCAATTAAGTTTTGACATTGGATTCTACATCATTCAACTCAAACAATCATATCTCTCAGCACAATAAATTAGGGAGCCCACTACCTATCAAATTAAAGGTCTATGGGTCCTCTTTCCAACGATACAAAGTGTTCCTCTTTTCAAATTAGAAGTAAAGCGTTATGACAATTTTACTAGAGACTACCACAATAGAGTTTCTTGAGTCAATACCTAGGAATCCTTTCGACGGGCCGTATAAATTTCCACGACACATACTAAGAACTCGAAGAAAACTTTAGAAAATTCAAATATTTGGGTCACATTCCTATGGATCAATCTACGGATCGTAGAAATTTCTACGGGTCATAGTTTGGACCTAGAATGAACTTTTGAGCCTTAAAATTCTGCATGAATTCTACTAATTGGATCTACCGTCTATAGGAACTTCTACGGGTCGTAGTTTGACCTGTAGAATGAAATTTTGATCCTTAAAATTCAATATGAATTCTATAGATTGGATCTATGGTCTGTAGGAACTTTTACGGGTCATAGTATGAACACGTAGAATTAATATTTGAGCCTTAAAATTTAGTATGAATTCCATGGATGGGATCTACGGTCCATAGAACAAACCACGAACCGTTGATGGCCCTATGGAAGATTTTCATCAGCTTTCTAACAGGGATAATTAAATCTTTCCCCACCTTTTCTAAACTTAGAATCCAAATTTTTAGTCTAAGTTAAGGGTTAAATAAATATTCTTTGATCTTTTACGTTCAGTAACACTCTAACTCATTGGAGCAAGTTTCCAAGAGAAGAAAAGTGAGGGTTTCGAGTGCTCTTCGAGTTTTCACCAATTTCGCCAAGAACTATGTTTTCCATGTATGTACGACTATCATAGTAATGGATTAAGTTCTCCTTGATTCCCTACATCTATCTAAGTTCTATAAAAGAGTAATCTAGGGTTTTATCCTAGATTTTGGTACTCTTGAGATTAGTAGTATCATTGATTTTGGAGTTCTTGATTTCTTAGCATTTAGTTTTCTATATTGTTATTGAGATCCTTGAGTTGATTTATTCATGTCTATATATTTCAGCTTGAACCCTCTTTTGAGTTATAATTTTTGAGAATCTTTTAAGCAAACATTTTGTCTTAATCTGATTTATGAGAAAGCAAAGATGAATTTTGAGAAAGAGTTTTAAACATGATTTGAGTAAAAGTATAAGGGAACTATGTATTACCAAATGTATCACTTTTTTATATTGAGATATGAGATATTTTGATTTCTATATGAGTTAATGAATTCAAAAATATTTCAGAGCTTTTTACCTCTTTTAAGAGGATATTTTGAACAGTTACCTCAAATTTAGAAAGAATATGTTTTATAGATTTGAGCGTGTATATATTTATTGGGATTAGTATTCAGCACTAATTGGGGATAAATTCAAACAACTCACACTTATAAACCATGTAGCAACCATTGGTAAATGATTGTACTCCTTGGATGACTCCTAATTGCTTTTGAGTAGAGCTTTAGTGGATCCACTTACTTGAGACTTTTTATACCTCGGCAAGGTATTGGATAGTTCTGGCAGCATGGATGAGACGTTCAATCCTCACGTTGCACATAGTGATGGTTGTCGGTTAGAGAATCTCACAAACAGAGTTAAATTGTATTTTTATCATATCACTTGATATGTTGACTTCGGATAAGAGTAAGTATTTTGTAAAGTTTAAATGATTTCACTCCTTTATTTCTTACATTCAGTTGAGTATATATTTATATCTTTTGTTGTCCTTCAATTTAGTCATTTTACTTCAGATATATTACATACTTGTATATTCAATGTACGGATGTCGTTCGACCTGCATCTTTTATGATACAAATACAAGTGTTCAGGATCATCAATAGGTGATTCTTTGAGATCACTTTGCACTTCCCATTAGAGAGCTTTGGTGACTCCTCCTTGCATTCTTGAGGGCCACATTATTTCAGTTTAGTATTTACTTTGGGCATCGAGGGTCTTGTCCTGATGTCCATGTTGAACTTAGAGGTTTCATAGATAGATAGAATTAAGGTCTTTTCAGAAATTTTTCTGTAAAGTGTTTTGGAAATATTATATTTTGGTTAAATGAGTTTTTGAGATAATTGAGTTATAGTTTTCTCTTTATAGGTTTAAATTTTCTTGAGTCAAATATTCTGCTAAGTTGTCAGCCAGACAGAGGGTTCTCTTGGTAGTCAACAAAGATTCTTGAGCACCGGCCACAATTGACAAAAATATTGATAACTTTTTTCTACTATAAAAATGACTAAAATACACTTTACTACTTTCCAAAAAAATATGTATTACAACAACAAAAATATTCCCAGTGAAGTCCAACTAAATGAAGTCTAGGAAGGTAGATTGTACGCAGACCTTACTACTACCTCGTGTAGGTCAGAATGTTGTTTTTGAAACACCCTCGACTTGAGTACATCAAATCCAAGTAAAAGAATGAGAAAATAGTGAAGAGAACGTAGTAGCTAATAAGCAAAGCAATGTAAATTCTACAAGAAATAACAATAACTACAATAAAATAGTTTGATAATCAAAACATAATGTACAATATATGATCTGAACTATAAGGGTACGACTAGTATTATGATAGCCACTTACAAGTCTAAACCCTTGCTAGAAAAATAGCACTATATCCCTACAAATTTTCCTCATTAATATGTGACCTCCAGTTCTTCCGATCTAGATTCATGTCATCGGTATTATGAAGCGGCGTCATGTTTTGTGCAATCGCATTTTCCCAATAATTTTTTTGACTACCTCAACGTGTACCCCTAACATCCCACTTGTCGTAGTTCCTCATTGAGAATTTTTGCACCTTGATAATGCTCAAGTGTCCTCTTTAAAACCAATTATAAGGGCAACGGTCATCATTAATAAAAATACCCAACGAAGAATCAGGTTGAATCCCACAAAGAAGGTATATTGTGTAGAATTCCTATCTAGAAATTTGGATGTTAAGCTCGTTTATTCGTAATAGTAAGAACAAGTGGGTGGATGTCACCCCCCGAGCCTACACCCTGGGCGAAACTGGCACTCTAGAACTATTGTTGGCTCCAAGCGAACCCTTGACTTGGCTTACCACTCAACGGAAGACTTTACTCAACATTTAAGACAACTCAAGAGAATAAGTTCATAAATCAAACGTAGAATGTATAAAGGAAAACATTCAACTAGCCTTAAAGGCAACTCAAGTCTTATAATCAAAACAACTTAAATGAAGAAGACTAATGAACTACTAATGTCTAATTATCTATAAAGCCTCTAATACTATGAGGGATGTCGGGACAAGACCCCCGATCATCCTAACAACTAAAATAACAAAGCAATAAAAGGGAATCCTCCGGAAAGCAAGGAGGCTCACCAAACGATTTTGAGATGCTCAACTGGATCAACAAGGCGATGGATGCTGATTCTGATTACTTGTATCTTTATCATAAAATGATGTTGGCCAAATAACATCAGTACATTGAATGTACGAGCATGCGAGGGGAAAACTAAACATGACATAAGCTTGAACTAAATTCTGAATGAAACACTTAACTCAGCTTTACTCAACTCATGGATACTCAACTCAATGTAGAAATAAAAGACAATAAAGATTGCAGGTTATATAAAGCATTTAAACAGTAGGTAGCAACTCAATGTATTGAAAAAAATACGATATCAACTCAATTAATATGATAAAATATAATATAATTATGTGGGAGTTTCTCCAATCGACAACCATCACTATGAGCTATGTGATGATACACTGTCTCGCCCACTTTACTAGAACTGTGCTATAACTTGTCGGGATATAGAACGCCTCAACAAAGTGGATCCACTAATCTATTCTAAAAGCATTAAGGAATCATCTAAAAAGTATGACCCTTTCTACCCATGTTGGATAAATAGTTTAAGGAGACTTGAGTTATTATGTACTCGTCCCCATATCGGTGCTCAATACTACATACTCAGCTCATATGTTTAAAAACACAACTCTTTCTTTGTGGTTTGAAGTTATTACTCAAAATCTATCTCTTAAAATATATTGAACTCAAAACTACTCATGAAAGCTCATTGAAAAATTGGTGTTTCCTCTCATCTTAAATATGAAAACATTTACTCTTTGGGAATTCGTAGTCCCCACATAACATTTTAAACAAATGAACTCAGCTCTATTCTTTCTAAATCTCAATGCTTAAGTCTTAAAGCAAGTTCAAAAGATTTGTAAAAGATTTCTTAAAATGACTTGAAGAACGCTCAAGACTTGACTCTTAAATTTGAATTATGAATTAAAGGTTGTGATCGTGATAGGAAGGATATCGTGATGATTAGGAGTGTGTTTAGATAGTTAACCATGAGAAACTATCTAATAATCATTGTCTGGGAGCAAGTCCACGGCACAGAGATGCATTTTAATAGTTGGTCACAAAATAAATTTTGAGGTAGTGGGATCCGCAACCTCTCTGCAATGTGGAGAAAAATTCAGTGCATACAAAGGGCAGGTCCACGACGCGGAGTGGAGTGCCAGATTCTCCTAACTTTTTCCTTTTCTTTTCCTAACCCCAATTTGCCTAAATTCGATTCTTTTCTAAATTTTTCCTTTAGATTCAGATACCCAGTACATGTACACAAGAATGTACTCATAAACGACTCTAAAATCATAACGAATTCATCAAGAACTCAACAATCCCATCCTAACTGAAGAACGAAAGCCAATTTCAAGAACACAACTCAAGACCAGCAACATTCAACTTTCTAGAATGAATTTTGTTGAAATAAAAATGAATGGTGCGTAGGTGAACGAACCTAACGTTATGAAAGTCTCACATACCTCTTTAGGGATCAACCCTTGGCGAAATCCACCACGAAGTTTTACCATCTTGATGAAATCTTGACCTTTTCTCCTCTTTCTGTTCTCTCAAAGACCTAGCATGATTTTGGAATGCGTAAACTGAACTAACTGTGTATAGACCCCAAATAAACTTTTGAAAACGAAATAAATTAATGGATAATGAAAAGACCAAAATACCCCTCTTAAATCTGAGTAACTTTCCTTGTCTAGACACCCGACTTCAAACGGTCATATCTCGCTCATACGAGCTCGAAAATTGGCAAACTCGGTGGAGTTGGAAAGAAAATCCAAAGACCTTTCATCGTATATCTTATAACCCACCTAAATCATCATGTAATAAATGTTATGGTCATTTGAAGTTGACCCAACACTCACACTTAACATAAATTTGCCATATTTCAGATTTTCATTCTTTCCAAAAATGGTTCTTTCGAATTTTAGCTCTTTCAAATAGCGAGGTGTTACAATATCTCCCTCTTGGGAACATTCATCCTCGAATGAGATTACTTTAAGTAGACTAAGGGTGTAATATTTAACATCCAGCTCAAACACTCAACAATCAAATCTAACAGATGGAATATATTAATTAAAGAGTACTAAGAAGAGAATTAGTACCTTGGTCTGGAATGTCTCTCGACTCAAAGGGATGTGGATATCTCTTCTTCATATCCTCCTCAGCTTCCAATGTAGCTTCCTCAACAAACTGATTTCTCCATTAGACCTTGACTCATGCTACCTCCTTGGTTCTCAATTTGCGAACCTAACAGTCTAGAAACTTAACAGGAATGTCCTCATAAGACAAGCTATCCTTAATACCAATATCTTCAGTTGGTATAACCAGTGAAGTATCGCCCATACACTTTTTCAACATAGAAATGTGAAAAACTGGATGAACTGCTGCTAACTCTTGCGGTAGCTCCAACTCATAAGCTACATTACCAATCCTTTTGAATATTCTGTAACGACCAATATACCGGAAACTAAGCTTCCTCTTCCCACCAAATCTCACAACACCCTTCATGGGTGAAACCTTCAAGTATACCCAATCATCTACTTCAAACTCTAAGTTTCTTCTCCTAACATTAGGAGATATGCATCTTCTTCCATAAAGAGCCTCATACGGAGCCAGTTGGATGCTAGAGTGGTAACTATTGTTATAAGCAAACTTAATGAGAGGTAGATGATCTTCCCAATTACCTTTGAAATCAATCACACAAGCCCTCAACATATCTTCTTAAGTCTGAATAGTGCGCTCTACTTGACCATCTTAAATAAAAGACACTAGGACTTCCAAAATTGTACATTAAATTGGGCACCTCTATCTGAAATAATAGACACTGGGACTCCATGAAGTCTAACTACCTCTTAAAAGTACAACTTGGCATAATCTTCTGTTGAATGGGTAGTCTTTACCGGTAAAAAGTGAGATGATTTTGTCATTCGATCTAAAATCACCCAAATAGAATCATGTTGCCTGCGAGACCACGGAAAACAAGTAATAAAGTCCATATTGATCATCTCCTACTTGCATTCCGAAATCTCTATCTTCTGAGCCATACCACCGAGCCTTTGGTGCTCTACTTTAACTTGTTGACAATTCAGGCATTTAGCAACAAACTTTGTGATACCTTTCTTCATACTATTCAACCAATATACTTCTCTCAAGTCACGATACATCTTTGTGGAGCCTGATGGATAGAATATCTGGAGCTATAAGTTTCCTCCATGATCCTCTCTAGGAGGTCATCCACCCTTGGTAGACACAACCTACCTTGATTCCTCAATACACCATCTCCCCCTTGTTCAGAAGCCATTACTTTTTTCTTATGAAAATTTTCTTTTAATTCAAGCAAAATAGGATCTTGGTCTTGTTTCTCTTTCACTTCAGACACTAATGATGATTCAGCTACATTCATCACCACTACTTCTCCTTCGGTAGAATCCATTAGTCAGACTCCTAATCATGCAAGTTTGTGCACATCTCTTGCAAACTCTCACTTTTCTTCTTCAACATGGGCGGTAATACCCATAGACAACCTAGTTAAAGCATCAGTAACCACATTAGCCTAACTTGGGTGATATAGAAAACTCATGTCATAAACCTTGAGTAACTCTAACCACCTTCTATGGTTAAGATTTAGCTCTTTCAAACCAAATACATACTAAAGACTCTTATGATCGGAGAACACATCTACATAAACACCATAAAGATAATGACTCCATATTTTCTAAGCAAATACTACGGCAACAAACTCTAGATCATGGGTTGGGTAATTCTTCTCGTGAAATTTCAGCTGTCTAGAGGCATAAGCTATAAATTTACCATTTTGCATTAACACATAACCTAATCCAACTCTAGACGCATCACAATACACAACAAAACCTTGCATACCTTTTGGTAAGGTCAATACTGAGGCAGTAGTCAACCTAGTTTTCAATTCTTGAAAGCTTTTCTCAAAAGCTTTAGACCATTGAAACTTCTTTGTTTTCTGAGTCAACTTAGTCAATAGGGATGGAAAAGATGAGAACCCCTCGACGAACCTTCTATAATATCCAGCCAACCCCAAGAAACTCCCAATATCAGTTGGAGATGTGGTCTAGGACAATTACGCATTTCCGCTATCTTTTGAGTATCAACCCGAATTCCATCACCGAAAACAATGTGACTTAAGAAAGCCACAAACTCAAGCCAAAACTCACACTTAGAGAATTTGGCATACAACTCACTATCCCTTAAAGTTTGGAGCACTATTCTGGGATGACTAGCATGATCTTTCTCATTCCTCGAATAGATTAGTATGTCATCAATGAATACGATAACAAACATATCTAAATAAGGCTTAAATATTCTATTCATAAGGTCCATGAATGTTGCAGGAGCATTGGCTAAACCAAATGGCATAACCAAAAACTCATAATGACCATAAGGGGTCCTGAATGTTCTCTTTGGAATATCACATTCCCTTACTCTCAACTGATGATAGCCAGATCTAAGGTCTATCTTAGAAAAACAAGTGCCACCCTGAAGCTAATCGAAGAGATCATCAACTCTCAGAAGAAGATACTTATTCTTAATAGTAACCTTGTTCAATAGATGGTAATCTATACACATTCTAAGAGAACCATACTTCTTTCTCACAAATAAGACTGGAGTGCCTCAAGGTGAGACACTTGGTCGAACTAAACCTTTCTCTAGGTGATCTTTCAACTGCTCTTTTAACTCCTTCAGCTCTGCTGGTGCTATTCTAAATAGCGGAATAGAAATAGGACGAGTATCGAGAAGAATATCCATACCAAAATCTATTTCTCTCTCTGGAGGTACTCTGGGAAGATCGTCTGGACAGACCTCTGAAAACTCACTCATAACTGGAACTAACTGAATAGGAGGTGTCTCAACACTAGAGTAATTAATTCAGACTAGGTGATAGACACAACCCTTGGAAATTAACTTTCTCGCCTTAAGGTATGAAATTAAATGACCCTTAGGCACTGATGAACTATTCCTCCACTCAAAAACTTGCTCATTAGGATACTGGAACTTAACAACTCGAGTTCTACAATCGACTGAGGCATAACAGGGATGAAGTCAGTCCATACCTAGAATGACATCAAAGTCTACATATGGAGAGTTCTCTTACTCTTGGTGACGTGATAGCATAAAGGCAGTTCACTCATTCGCATGTCCATGAAGTTGCTACTCTAGGTGCAGATCTTTCTGGTGGAGAAACTGAAGAAGATTGGGCTCTATTGCCTCTATTTCCACTGCCATGTCTATTCTTAGGACACACTTTCATGAAATGACCTCTTGACCACACTTGAAACAAACAATAGAGCCATCGCGACACGTTCTTGGGTGGTACCTACCACACTTATCACATGTAGGAACCCAATTACCTCATTGTGCACACTACCTTGAGACTGTGCAGGCTTAGCTCTGAAACTCTACAAACTCTGATTGTTAAACTTGCCTTTATTCCTTAGTGTAGGTGCACTAGCAGATGATGGAGCAGGTCCCTTATGTTTCTGTTGGAAAGAAGACTGGTTCGCATTACTCTTTTTCGGGCTACTCTTCTCTGTCCCGTAGCTTATCTTCCTCAATATGTTTCACATGGATCATCAATCTTACTATGTCCATGTCCCCTATCAGCATAGCTTTCTTGCCCTCTTTGTTTGACAGACAAGACAACCCAGCAACGAATAAACTTATCCTACTCCTCATATTAGCAACCATCTCCAGAGCATAGCGGGAAAGTTGGGCGAACTTAAGACTGTACTCGTGCATGCTCATAGATTCCCTCTTAAGAGTAAGGAATTATTGTACCTTTGCTTCTCTCAGTTTACGAGGAAAGAAAACCCCTATGAAAGAACTCTCGAACACAACCCGACTCAAAATTGGTGCACCATCAGTTCGACTATTTTTCCATTGATCAAACCATATTCTAGCGACACCCTTCAATTGATATGAAGCTAGTTCCACTCGCTCAACATCGGCAACGTGCATAATCTCAAACACTTTATGCAGTTCCTCTACAAAGTTTTTCGGATCCTCAGTGATGCTTGAACCATTGAAGCTTGGAGGATTCATCCTTAAGAACTCACGAATCCTTGAAGTGTCAATCACTTCCTGTCCATTTTCTCTCTGTCCAACTTGATTGGTCACAACTTGACTCAACATACGGATAGCTTCCTAGAACTCAGCATTGTTGACCTCTCCTTGGTGTTGCACTTTAGGTGCATTAGGTACCCCTTGTTCCTCGACATTCCTCTTAGCAAGACTATCTCAGACAGCTCTTTGTGGAGGCATGATCTGAAAGACATACACATGCACGAGTTAGAAAGAAACTTTTATAGACATGAACTCTATCGCAAGAAATGAGTATGAAAGAAGTGAAGAAATTCCTAATTATTGCAGCCTCCTAATTATAGATGTGGCGCGCTTCACACCGATAACTAGGACTCTACGGACACGGCTTCATAGACTCCGTAGGACTCTTGAACTCTGTGCTCTGATTTCAAGTTTTTCATGCCTCGAGCTTACACCCTGGGTGGAACTAGCACTAGAGAACCATTGTTGACCCCAAGAGAACTCTTGGCCTGGCTTACTTCTCAATGGAAGACTTGACTCAACATTTAAGACAACTCCGAAGAACAAATTCATAAATCAAACGTAGAATTCGGTGAATTACCTCTTACTCCTCAGCTCGTCTTTTCATGCTCTAGGCTTAAGGTGTTTGAACTTCAGTAGGCGAACTCGATTGAGTTAGCCTTTGACGTTCGACAAATGACTGAGAACCACCTTGGTTCATCTTCGGAGCAATCACTCTTTTATTTTCACACTGTTCTTTTAAGCGATGTTTATCAAGGCCTCCTTTCTCATTTGGCCCATCACCTTCTCTATTAGAGTCCACCGACCCAATTTGATTGACACAAGTGTTATGCACTATCATTTTGTGTGAGGTCGTGCTTAGTTAGAGATCCTTCCTTCTTGTTAAGCGATCAACAACGTATGGTTTGCACGTCTTTTTGCATTTTTGGGCATTCCTTTAAACATCAATCCATGTCTTATCCATTTGCATGCATAGCTTCAAATCATCAACATTTTATCATAATAAAATAAAATTAGACATTGAGGATACAAATATTGAGCTAAATAGATGTCAAATAAGTGCAAATCTACCTGTCATCATACCTCATCTTCACATGCCCAAACCATCTAAAAAAATTATATAATGAAATTAATTATTTATACAAAAGAAGGAAAGATAATACAAAATAAAGAAAGATAATGAAAGATACATACAAAATAAAGAAATATAATATTATCAATAAAAATTGTCCTTCATATTCGATCACTCATACTCTTCAATGAAATATTTGTTATTTTTATTTGTACTATCAACTGTAATTTTCACTTCAAATGCTGATGTCTTCACAAAAAAATAAAAAATAACAGAGGGATTGCATCAGTTCTCTCTTTCAAAAAAAATATTTTTTTCTTATAGTTTTTGTGCATTTTTTCAAAAAAGAAATACCTAATACTCATTAGTTTTCTTTAAGTCCATCGATCATTAAAAGATTACTTAAATTTAAAAAAATTGACGAACATGGTTGGATTTTCCTCGATTTTCTAGATCAATTAAATTTTAAGTTTTACTTCTCTTAGTGTTCCCTCTATTTTTATTTGTAGTATCTACCAAGTAAAAAATCAATTTAGTGGCTAATTAAGTTTAGGTGTTTAATTTATAAATTGTTCCAACTTTTAGTGGCTATCTGGTATTTAATTAAAATTACATGTATGGTTAACACACCTAACAAAAGAGTTAGTCATTTCTCTACTAAATTAAACCTTTTATATAACCAATTAGGTTTTTGTATCTCCTGATTGTTTTGTCAGAAGAGGATAATTCTCAAATCGTTAAAGAAATAATTAATGCTATGACAACTCTTTTTTGTGGCTTGGTTGAAGAAATCTGTGTGATGTGTGTACACCATGGCACGAAGTTGGTTACTGAGATGACTGATATGTTGGAATCCAATGAATATAAAGGTAACATCTCTTAAAAATCTATACAAAACCCATAACTTTTGTTCTTTTATATAACTAAATTTTATATGGTTTTCCTCTTTTCGAAGATTTAATTGATATGATGTTTATATCTCATCTGTGATTTTAGCATCGTTCCCATTTTAGATTTTGTTTATCTTTTAAATCTAGGATCTCTCTTTTCCTTGTTGTCTTAACAATATTTCTATGCTTGTTTATGTTGTTTTACTAGTTAAAAAATGAATTTTGTATGGTTATAAAGAAATAAATAAGATTCTGTATTTTTTGTTATTTCTACAAGCATGTCACACACACTCGTCTAACTTCTTCTACAAAGATTATGATTTTTAAAGGGGAGAGGGTGAGCAATAGTTTTATGTTAATTTTAATTATTTAATCAACTTACATATGTGTTTCACTTGGTATTTTTATAGAAAATAGAAGAAAATTGTTCTTTGTCAATTGACCTAGAGTGTCATAGAGTTGTACGAAAAGATGAATTAAATCCCTCAAAAATTATTTTTAAGGTGTAGATCTTTTGATTTTTACAAATCTATCTCTAAGATTAGAAAAAACTAGATTCACTTGAGTGATGGAGGCACAAGATTAGGGTAATTGGGGGGGGGGGGGGGGGGGATAAAGAG